>JAWNNM010001053.1:0-10423 GCA_035044965.1 Lordiphosa andalusiaca | reverse complement strand
TACTGTGTACACCACCACCTTTGCGATCTGATCGATCATGTCGATAGATGAAAAAATCATGGGATTTTTTTGCCTGAACTCATGCACAATCATATCTGGTAACCAGAATGCTGGGTCGCATATGATTGGAAATGATTCAGACGGAACACTTAACTTAAACGAAGCTATATCTCTAGGTTGTGCAAAGCTAAACTATGAAATGGAAACTCTTGCTGAGCATTTGGTCACAATGTATGCTGCAATTGACTCGCTAGTAGTTTCCGGAGACAACCTAGACACAAAAACTTGCTTACTTGCTTATGCAATAACGGAAAGTAGAGGAGGTTGAGGAGGAATAGGAACAGAGACGGAAACACTGCCAACAGGTTCAGGCGACGCTACTGGGGACTGCTCGAATCTACGGACAGAAGATGGATTATTTCCAAGATTTCCAACAGCTTGATTCGGGGAGGGGAAAGTCGACAAATCAAGCATATTGCCTGGTGAGACAGACAATGAAATTGTTGGCGACCTATCATTACTATTGGGGGACAAATGGTTCGAGTTGCCAGACACGGGTGGTGGCACATCTAAAAATTGAGGCTCCAACCGACGCACGTTGGGGCCTAGAGCAAATTCCGCGCCAAAATTGATATTTTTTTTTTGAGATATTAAAGAAAGTTTAAATGCAACTTTAAAGATGATAAAATTTTGCATAATAAGGAAAATAGTCTAGGATATTTGGTGTTCGCATAACACTTATTCAAAGCAGGGATGCAAACCACTCTAAACCGCCGGTTCGGTTCATAACATGGTTTTTGCAGTTAAATGAACCGCGGTTTCGGTTCGGTTCAGCGGTTCACAAAGGCACATTATAAAATATGATTTCGGAAATTTGATTCCTATAATCCATTCGAATATCTTGAAAATCCTTAGAGCAATCTGCAAAGATTATTATGTCGGATTCCCAGGACTCCTCTATCAGTTCCTGGAGGAATGCCCTGATTAAGATTGAATTAAGGTTAAGAAGTACCACAGAAAATTGAAAATATTGTCTAATGAAAAAACAAATTTAGATTGATGACAGGTAAATTAAGAGATCGGCGGGAAATCTGGTTCAGGTTATCCTTAAAAGGTATATCGATCCGACAACGCTAAATATGTAGAGGGTCGATCGAAATGTTTGAAAATTATCTTCGGGAAACGATTCAAATATCCTAAATAATCAAAATCATTGGCTAGAGGAAAGCAATTCCCGTTAAAACTCGTCAGAGAACTGAACCGAACCGAACCGTTTTTATTTGTGGTTTTTGGTTCGGTTCAGAAATTCTGAAAGGAAGCCGGTTCGGTTTGCGGTGCGGTTCACCAGCGGGAATAAGCGGTTCGGTTCGGTTCAAAACCGGTTCAGCTCAGAACCGGTTTGCATCCCTGATTTAAAGTTAAACTTTCGAACTCGACTTTAAGCAATTCACAGAGTAGGTCATTTTAATGTCTGTTCGCAATCGTTTTTCATGAACATGAAACAATTATGGAGATATGTGGCAATTGAAAGTATAAGTTTTGACTTTTCTCAGTTCATTAGTACAAATCAAGTTTTCATAAAAACATTTTGTATATTTTTTTAAACTTTAAAAAGAATGTAAAAAAAACAAAAATTTTTTTGTTATTGATGGACATAAAGTTATTAATCGGGCATGATCCGTCTCAAAATTTTTTTTTAAAAACAAGATTTAATATTCAACTTTATGTTTTATAACTTTTCTGACAAATTTGAATTTTAGTAAGTGAAGTCATTTCCGAAATTCAAACGTCGCCAGCCCTGGAACCTTAGCACGCATTTACAATACGAAGCCCTAATGAAAGGCATTAGTCAGCTGTTTTAAGCCCTGGCTTAAACATCTGTTTTGTAGGTTTAATTTCTTGATATTTGCGAGTGGATAAAATTTGGAAACACTTTTCTATAAATTAGCATGGAAAATTAAGCATGTAGTGTTTGCTTCGTGCTCGTGACGTGAAATGTGTTGTTTTTAATATGTTTAATATGTTTATAAAAACCAGGCTTACTTATTGATCTCCCGAAACCTGGATTTGGCAGTAGTAATGATGGTAACACTGCAAGGCAATTTTTCCAAAATGCAGAGTTGTCTGCAGAGATAACAAAGATAGACATCAGTTTGCTTGAAAGAATGCACACTATAATTATAGTTGTTTCATGCAACCATGATATTAATGTGGACAAATTTAACGAGAGCGTAAGTTAAAGTCGGCCCTGCCCGACTTCGAAATACCCGTTACTCAAGGCAATTAGTGTTGCGGCTCAGATAAGTATGCAACGTTTTTTTAACTCTGCCATTTATTATCCGATCATTATAAAAATTTGTGAGATTGTACATATTGGCCACATGCACTACACTGCTAAATCTGAGCTCGATAGCTTACAAATTGTAGGAGATATTCAACATTTTTTATTGCGGGGGCGGGAGGGGGCGTGGCCAAAATTTGAAACAAACTTGAGCTGCCTACAGACAATACTAGCTTACATCTAAAAGCTTACATTCATACAAACGGACGGACGGACGGACGGACGGATGGACAGAAGGACATGGCTATATCGACTCGGCTATTGATCCTGATGAAGAATATATACTTTATGATATCGGAGATGCTTCCTTCTGCCTGTTATATACATTTGCTCGACTTTAGTATATCCTTTTTACTCTACGAGTAACGGGTATAAAAATTACGCCTTAGAGACTGCTAGGCATTTCGTAAATTTGTACCCTTGGTACTTTACCAATAACTTTATATAATTTTTTATTCATGGCCCGGAAATAATTAAGTATGCATTGCTCCCAATTGGCCAATTAACCGAGGAGGCCCAGGAAGCACGAAATAAAGATTTTAAGTTTTACCGAGAACATTTTACGAGAAAATGCAGTCGGGAAAAGAGCAACCTCGATGTTCTAAATAGAATGTTAATAACCTCGGATCCTTTAGTATCGAGGCATTACAAGAGTCAGGAAAAAAAATAAATCAAATGCCAAAATCAGCTTTAGATTTATTACAAAATGTACCTGAGGTTAAAGAGAAATACTCAAATTTAAGCGATTTTTTGGAAAGTAGCGATGAGGAATAACGAAAAAGAAGTCTATAAAGTTTTGAAAACTTGACCAGATTATTCCTACGAAAACTATATACTCTTCCGATTGTAAAGAAAAAAATGGTTGAATTAAGAATTTTTATAAAATAAATTAACATTGCACTAAATATTTGTAACTTTTAAGTTTTTTTGTAATACTTTAATTCTCTTAAATAGATGTCATCAAAATATTTTTCCTATAGGGCTCCGCTGAATTATGGCGCGATTTTGACTTTTTTCGCCCCACTGTGCGACGCGGGGGTGGTGACTCGAACTTATACTCACTAAGCATCTCGGAACTGGCGAGAAACTCGCTTGCGAGATGCTTAGTAAGATTGTGCATTTTGTCAAATTTATTTTTTATGTCGATGAATATCCGCGAGAAATTAAATTGTTTATTACTGCACAAAGGGCATGACCAGCTCAAAGAACCACAATCCTTTTTAGGCGAGCAAACTTAGTCCAGATCACGTCCAGTTAGCCCAGCACATTTAATATGCATAGAGTTGTCGCACAACCAGCAGGTAACAAACCGATGTTGTTCCGACTCACTTGCATTCTTAAATGTGCAGGTTTTTTTTGCAGCACAACATAATGCACCAAATTCACCAGAGGGCCTTTAAACAAAAAAAGGAAGCGGCCAAAGGCAAAAACAAAAACACTCACAGAGCGCAGTTAGATGGCAAGCGTTATTAGCTTTGAGAGCAGAACAACAACAAAGCTGAGTGGGAGTTAAGCACAAAAAGAAAAAGAGCTATGCACAAGTGAACGCACACACAAACCTGTGTAAAGGGGGGAGCTGCTAAGCGAGCAACCCAAAAACACCAACATAATACACAGCACAGACGCTTCAAAATTAAAATATTGTTAAATCAATGATGTGAAGATGCACAACTGAAAAGTAAAGCACAAACCGATAGTGGGCAATACTAATAAAATTGTTTATGTAAAATTTGCACAATAATAGGCGCGTTAAATGACACAATTAATTAATTGTTGTGGAGCACAAAAAACACGTCAAACACTCATAAGAGTCTCTCTCTCTTAAGAGTCTTTAGCTTATTTAGCACAAACTTCACTGGCTGCACCGAGTCCCTGCCGATTGATAAAATTTTGGCCATGCACTGGCTTAGGCAAAAGCTTTTAGTTGAACTTTACGTATGGACTTGGTGCCAATTCTATGAAAAAAGAGAGCGAAAGCACCAATTGAAGCCAAAATTCACCAGGAGATATTGACTTGAATATATTTACCCTGGCGGAATTGGTCCAGTGAAGGGATAACTTTTCTGAATTTTTCGCTTATTGCTTGTGGGATCTCCGCACTCGAGAGGCTTAAAGGGGGAATTCGATGGTTGGAGTGGGCTACTTCCTTCCGGGGCTCCAAACTACCAAATACAATTCCATTTCTTAGTTCTCGGCCAATTTATTCCAATAAATGGAGTCAAACAAAAACTTACGATTAGTTGGAATGATGCACTCAACCACTGGATTAATCGATTAATAATAACTTTGGACACCAAACATTTTCAGGCGAGCTTAGCGCGCACAACTTTTCTCTTGAAGCAACTTGATCGGAAAGACCTAGCCAGGCCAACCGGATGTCGACGAATCTTTGATCGAGCGGAACTATATTCTTACTCTTCCCAATTTTTCAAATAGATAGTGCTTGTCAAATTGACAGCCGTAGGCCGAAAATCGGTTCTTCTTAACATACTTTTAGGCTTTCGTTTGATTATTTTAAAAAGATGCACGAAAAATATAGGGTCATTTTAGATGGGAAGCTATTGTATAACTTTAGTCTCAAGCGCCACTACACCCACACCGCTTTGGTCATGACTGCTGGTGTGAAAGAGGCCAAGTGGAAGACGCGGAGCACATCCTCTTTCATTGCGGGAGATTTGCAGCGAAGAGAAATAGGCTGGTTGCGACGATCGGTGCTCCGATAGGAGCCAATACTCTAGCTCTCTACTCTATACTCTTCAAGCGGCAGCCGGTACGCCGTCCTTGCTTACCGTTACGTCAATCGTTGCAAGCGCAGCTGGGATTTCACTGTGTTGTTTGTGTGCTGACTTTTGCCTTTGCTACCTGCTAGTGCATCGGCGCAACAGAAGAGCTGTGCGCTTAGAAGTTACAAACTTTCGTTTAGGTGTGGAAACCTTTCAATTTATTTATGATGTTCGGTCCGGGGGTTCGAACCCATTGTAAAATCCAAGATTCGGTTCGAGGACCGGTTCTTAGAACCCCTGAACCTAAGGTTCCAGTTCGAACCAAGTTTCGCTTGCACATCCATATGCTTAATCCTAATGATCATTACTTAAGTAATTTCAAGTATCAAATGTCAATCATTAATTGACATTATCTGCTTTTATAAACTGCTTAGCTTAAGTTAATTAGCATTATATCTTCCAGGCGCTGTTTATCTATCAGAAAGAACAAACTAAAGTATTGATAATGCTCGTTCAACTGATACCTGAGTTGCTGGTATAGTAAACGCAATATTTTTTAAGTCTTCGTTATTATGACCCTTCTAAAGTTTAAAAACATTTGTCGATGGATGTGATCTTGGACAATTTTCAGAGGAATCTATTACATCATTCATAGATTTTATATTTCATATTTGTTTATTGTTGAGACATTTAATGTCGAATTTTGAAAACTCTCAGTAAGCATATTAAACTGGTGAACCGAACCGCATTTTTCGAAAAGGTGGTCTGTTTCTGGTTCAGGTTCGAAGAGTTAAAAAGTAAGGCAAAAAAACCCGAACCGAACCGGTTCTCAGGGGTTCGGTTCCGGAACTACTTGTGGTATTTTGAAGGCTATACACACTTAAATTAGTTTGTGTGTGATTCATGTTTAAAAAAAAAGTTCAAGTAAATCAAGTCTGAAAATATATTGATTCGAGTTAGTCAGTTCATATTTATAATGACTCCAAACAGATCAAGCTCCAAACAGATCAAGTTCCAAATAGATCAAGCTGCAATCTGTCCTCTATTGGTTCATTAGATCATATCAAGTCAAAAATTAAGTCAACACAACAAAAAATTGTTAGCATATTTCCCAACTGCGCATATTGGTACAGCTGCACAGTGGTAAAAGGTCACAGTTTCGTAGGTAAAAGGCGGGACAAATATATTAACCCATATTTTGCTTTTGCTTAGTTGCATATCCGCTTGGTAATTGCTCATTTTATTTTATACAACAATATGACGGTAAAAAGGGCAAAGACCTCATAAAAACGTCACAGAAAAGATACGAGTGTTATGGAATATGGAAATATGGAATTATAAATTTTGAATCGCTACATCGATACTGCGGTCAATACGCAACAAGAGTGGGATAAGATTGATCCGAATTTAGTTTCTAGATCAGAGTTGAAAATTTTGTGCGTTTCAATTAAGAAAATAATATATTAAAAAAAAAAAACTGTTACAGTCTCGAAATGAAACTCAGTCTAATACAACTATGAATGGTTCCGTTTCTCATAATGGGCAATGTGGAGATACTGGTTTGCATCCCCAATTGACCAAGTTAAAAACAACGAAATGAAGTTAACACATTCAGTTCTCAAATTCAAGGAAAGCTCGCCAGCTCACCACAAATTATACGTGTGCCAAATTAGCTCTGTTGCGACTGCGCTTGGGCTAAGTATGTATAAGAGACAAGCCTAGGCGGCGGCGCAGCTGCAATTTCTAAATATAGAACATGCGAGGAGAGAAATATAACAAGAGAAATTAGCAAAGCGAACAAACATATTTTGGGGGCAGATGGCACTTGATTTTAATAACATTTAATTTAGGTTAGCAAAGTTCAATCTCTTCCAGGAATGACGCTTTCGACGCGTCCCACTGGCCAGTGTAGCGGTGGCACGTTCTTTTCCTTAAGGAGAGCAATAGCGCTTGGACGAAGATTTGAAGCAGTTGATCGCCACTTCCCACACTCTTGACGAGGCGAAAGATACGCCGCACTTCATATCCACCAGAATATTTGATTCATTTTGTAGAGGCGCTGCCAACGGTACAGAAGCTTGAGGCGAAGATGCGTCAGCTCATCCAGTTCATCAGGGTTTTCTGTAAGGTAGTAAAGTGGACTTAAATTGGGTGGTTGAGAAAATGCTTCAAGAGCCGACTGCTTAGCTTGAGCATTTAAAGTGCCACCAGAAATTATCCAAACAAGTTTGGTTTTCTTGAAAATTGATAGAATCTTGGCCAGTCGAGTTTGGCCCACACACATCAGATCGAAAAATAGCCCTGCACCCAAGAGTAAGTCTTTTCGACGAGGATCGCAAAACGGCGGATCAGCAAGCGGTTAATTGTTTGGAATATTCCATTCCTTGCCGTCTAAGCTATAGAGTGGCTGCAGAATTAGTATGCTTTGGGTGACAACCGCCAAAAACGAAGCAGGCTAGCTTGATATCCACAGCCTTGTCAGACTCAATAGAAGGTTGTCCAATCCAAGAAATATAGTTGTGCGAAGGTCGATAATTCAGCTGAAGTTGATTGGCGAGTCCAGAAGATACAGTATTCAGCTGAGAGCAAGAGTCCAAAATTGCCCGACACGGATTGAGCACTCCAGAACTACATTTTACTTATACATATACCATGGCAAGGGGAGGGCAAGGAGATAAGCTTGAAGTCAAGCTAGACGAGGTATATGCTTAGCTGGCTCAGACGTCGATGCTGATCCTGAGGAGTAGCCAATGTCTGAAGAGGCCGTAGGTGGGCATTAAGCTTGTAGCTTAGCTCCCGCAAACTGCGTGCTGAACCCTTCTCCACCCCTTGCAGCTCGAAAATCGCCTTGGTGTATGCCTGAAAATGCGTAAGTTTATTACCGAATCGACTTTTTAATAAACTTCGGGCATTGTTGTAGTTTTCCTCGGTTAACTCAAGAGATCGAATTGTATCCAGCTCCACGCAGGTGCTGAAACTTTCTGAAACGATTTTGGCTAAGCGACAGTCCTTATCCACAATGGTTGAGAACTTCGAGTAGAAATCCGGCCTATCCGTATAATTTCCAGCGAATCGAGGAAGTTGAAGATCAGGTAGCCGAGGTCTGCTCAAGGAGGAATTAAATTGATTGCTGTGGATTCTGGCGTTTCGTCTGAACTAACACATTTTACAACACCCCATGACATCGAATTTCATGGTCTTTATTATCCAATGTCTTAAGCTAATATTTAAAATTATTATGTTATTATGTTATTATAGGCGAACCTTTCTTTCCTTTCACTCGGCACAAACTGTCTCTTGACGCTCGGATATATCGATCAGTCCTCTCTTATCGATATATCGAGATCTGTCACTATGTAACACCAGCGTTAAGGGTTGCACAGGTTATTAAGGTTATTGGCGGTTACACTAAGCGTTTACATTCAAATTCAAAATTATTCATATTTCACATTCGGCCGACCTGACTACAGATCGACCTCGATCAAGGAACACATAGCTACAGTATCACTTAAATTACTTATCCAATGCTTAAGTCAAGCGGGTTCTAAAACACTACGAAAAGGTAACTGTGTCAGCAGGCAAGCATCAATGTCAACTATTTCATATCTGTCATTGTCAAACACACGGTTGACTTTGTAAGGTGCTCGATATTTTGGAGCAAACTTCTTATTAACTACTTGAAACACTATAGGAGCTCTATGCCTCTTAGCATTCGGGCGGCAGGGGTCGTGGCCAAAATTGAAAATAAACTTGTTCTGCCTGCAGACATAAGAAGCAAATGTCCCATAAATGTCAAACCTCTATCTCTTACCATCTCTGAGATCTGTGCGTTCATACCGAGAGACAGACGGACAGACAGACGGACAGATCTAGATCTTCTAGATATATTTAGTAATCAAGATTACTTATCGATCAGCCAAAGGAATGGTGAAGATTGGATGAACGGTTTTCGAGTTATGATCAAAAGACTGTTAGCTGCTGCAGCGCAGAAGCAGCGCTGCTTTCAGCTGCTACTGCAAGCATCAAAATTTATGCTGAGCGTATAATTTCGTTGGTACAGAGTATGCTATAGTCGGGCTTGACCGACTTTCTATCTTGTTCTCTCTCGAAGTATGATAATCGTCTCGGAGAACAATGAAAAGGGGTTGTATCGGGTAATCTTATAGTCATTTGGTATTTAGGCTTCACTCTATAATAGCACGCCAAGAAGTCACCAAAGTTGCTGTCATTCTGAACGGCTTTTTCGACATCTTATTGGTCATTATGCTTAAGTAACTTATCATTATTGCCTTGGTTTTTGCTTATCTTACTTATACTATGAATATTTAAGGGGTTACTGGTGAACAAAGATGCAGAAGTAGAGTCAATAGTTTCAATATTTTTCCCATTCAACGGTAATTCAAATGTTGCATTTTTATTCTTCTTAAGTACTAATTGAATCTCCATTATTGGGAGTGTATCCCGTCCTAAAAGTACTGGCAACGGCAATATATTGTCATCCACTACATATAGCCAGATTCTATATAACTTCGAAGCAAAATTAATAAGGCATTTTATTTTGGACCAAACAGAAATAGAGTTTAAACCGAATCCTTGGAATTTACTTTGATTAATGACTTATGAATGAAACTTACTGGACTACCTGTATCAAATAAACTTACTACACTTGTGACTCTTTCTTCACCAGATGGAACTCATAATTCAACTATCTTCACAAATATTCTTATTCGCCTCATCCAGACCTTGAAGAGCGGCTATAGTAGTCGTCACTTTACGTTTGGGCCATTGCTGGTATTTATGGTCACTTCCCCAACAACTAAAGCAGGCACCATCAGGTCTCTTAGGTCGGCCGCAATCTTTCATCATATGCCCAAGTTGACGGTAATTATAACAGCGAAGAGCATTAGGGACCGACAGTTGACTCGACGTTCCGCTACTTCTCGACTTACTCATCTCTTTTACACGGTGTGGCATCTGAGGACGCATCATTCTCATCGTGTCGTATACGATGATCTTCTTACGCAGTTCACCAAGGGACTCGCAATAGGCTAGAGCTGTCGCAGATCCAGTCTTGTCCTACAGCCAATCCAAAATGACCCGGTAGCCAACTCTGCTTGTCGTGCAATGCCGCACATGGCAATATAGTTGTTTGGTTTTTGATTATTGAATAATATTATTTTTTTGTTGTTTCTAATGCATATACCATAGGTGTAAGTAAATTGAATTCGCCTAAGCTCTCTCTATCATCTCTTTACTTATTTGTACCATTGCATACAGTTCTCACTCACTCATGTACACACATACATATTTTGTAGACTTAATCAAAAGAATGTAAAAATATGAAATCAGTCGAAATTAA
>JAWNNM010001044.1:0-111574 GCA_035044965.1 Lordiphosa andalusiaca | reverse complement strand
AATAAATAAATATTTTAGCGGATACTCAGCATTTATTTATTCAGCAATAAATTAATTCAGACAAGAAAAGATAAAAATAGCTATACATACATACATAAAAAAAAATTAATTTAATCTAAAGCTAGGTACGGAGACGCTGAGAATTTTCTCTCAGAGAGAAGTGTTTTATAATTCTCAGAGCGGCCTCTGAGACTGTAGAAAACAGTAAAATGATACTGAATCTGAAACGGTCACGCCGTACATGTCAGCTGTTGTTTGTTTACAAAAAAAGCTCGCTTAAGATAAGTTAATTTTTTTGTGAAAATGTAAATGAATGAAAATGTGTGGCGCTGAAGGAGAGGAGATTTTTGGAGAGTGCAAATTGCATCGAAATGCTTTTTATTAGTCAAATCCGCATTTGTGGTGTCTCCATACCCGCTCTGAGAATGTGCTCTGAGAATTTTTTACAGCGCATTCTCTGAGCTATGTAATTAGATGGGCTCAGAAAAAAATGTTCATCGTCTCCGTACCTAGTTAAATGGCAGATTTCCAAAGCTCACGAAAATAAATTTTAATGTCGAATTTCATATATAAAAAAAAACAGCTTTGAACAGCTGATAGGAAATTAATTTAGTATTATTAATTTTCTTGATTTCCAGAAGAGAAAATAGGTAAACGGAGCGTTGCCACATCTATAGCTTGTAAGCACAGCCGACTTGGTGGAACTAAATTGAAAATAAATAACTTGCAACACATTTTTTCGGACAATTCGGCTACTAAAAAATTTATAAATTATAAATAACTTAACTTAAATAACTTATTCGCCCGTTTGCCTTTGTTGGCTCCAGCTGTGAAGAAACTAGCCATGAAAAGGCTTCTCGAAACTCTGCCGTTCAGATTCGGCGTTAAACTGTAGGTCCCCTTCTCTTGGACAAAAATTCAAAGCACACAAGCCAAGAGATTAAGAGAAGCTCGACTCCGGGCCCATTTGGGGGCTGTGTATAGTCGTTTGTGTTTTTGTTTTTTTTTTATTTACGTTTAAACTAATGCGACGCTGGGTATTTAATTGATTTAATATCCTTGACGACTTATACGTAATCTGTTTGGACAGTTGCATTTCGTTACCTGCTGTTGTCCGCTTGCACACACTTTTAAGAGTTTCTTCTTGCGTTTGTAATTCAATTTCTGAAATCGGGTTTATTTCATCTTCAGCACCATTATTTTGGCTTAGTTTATTTGAACGTCTTCTCTGATGTATGTTTAAGGAGCCGCCATTTAAATTTGAACAACTATCGAGAGTATCAAAAAGCTTGGTTTTAGCCAATACCATTCCGGCATTTTGTGACCGGAGACGTGCTATTGATTCACGACCATTTTCTTCATTTATAGGAGTGGTCGCCAATAACTGCCTGAAAGTAGCTATGGGAGTGCGGGATCTTAAAATTGATTTAGGTGGAAGCATCGGCGTTTTAGTGTTTTCCGCCTCTAGATTATTAGATTTTATATTAAATGTTGGAGTATATAGAGCAGAATAGTTTACATCGGAATCTACACCTTTTGAAAACAATTTTGAATTTTGTCTACTCAACGATGGATGATTTGGCATTATTTGAAAGAAAGTTTCGGCTGGCATCCAAATCTCAGGCTTCAAAATTGTATTTTTTTGTGTAGGTGTTTTTAGCCCGTTGGGTAGGCATTTATTGGATGGCAGATCTTTTTTTGCACATGTATCACTGAGATTCCAGGTATGGGTTCTCGTAATCCGAGCTCGATCTTTTGAACGCCTACGGATTGTTCCTATTTTTCTGGCACTCGGCGACCGTATGACTTGTTGATCAGTAGTTTTAGGTATGCTCAGACTTTTTTTAAGTCGTTGTGCCAGATGCTCGGCAGATGCATTGTTATCAGACTTCATCACAATCTTTTGGAATTTATTTTGCACTACTTCTGGAACTGTAGTGGAGCTAAGTACAACTTTTTTCTGATCGTTGTCGAATTTTTTATGAATTTTTTTTTCAATATCAGTCACGCGTTGCTTAATAGCTTCATATTCACTTTCAGATATGGAAATGATGTTAGAATCTGAGCTGTTCTGAAGAACTTTAGGTTCAGAAGTGTCCAATGATAGGAATCGGTCTTTTAATATATTTTCAATACCACTATCTGGATAATCAGGCTTCGTACTCGACAGCCTTTCACTTTTCTTGTGATTTGTCCATCCTGCGCTAGCGAGACTCCATCGTCGTTCCATGACAATTGGATTAAGAGGTTTCAAGCTGGTACTTTCAATCTCTCTAGTATCACTAAAACATATTTTGGAATGCCTTTTATCCCTGTAGGAAAATATGAAGAACGAAAAAATAAGTTAGAATATATTTTAAAACGGTATATTTTGATTTGATTATATTAGTATAAGATTGCAGTGAAAAAAACATCCTTGGTTTTGATTTATTGGCTCTCGTACTATCAGGGTATTTTTCGCTGCATACTACGGAAATGTGTAAATTTGAAGGCCAATTCAGACACTTTTTGTAATAACCATATTGCGCGCCTGATTTTTTAAAATGCATTGATATGTGCTGGGTCGCGTAGACATAAATTATCAAACGCATACCTAGTGTGGTCACCTTAATTTATAAAGCCTAAAAAATTCTCCAAACTATATTTTCTGCCCTACCTTAAAAGGCCCAACGTGTTCAGTTTAAATGTCTCGACGGACTTACGACTTGAATTGAGCTTATGAAGCTACATACATATATTTTTCTTCATCGTGGAACATAAGCCTAGTAATAAGACTTTACAACAAATTACACCAATAATGGTAAAACTTCTTGATTGGCAGTATTTTAATTTTTTTATTTTTTTACCGTCCATCCTTCTCTTTATGATATCAATATTTTTGACTGTCAACAGTTTGCTCACAATTGACTTCGACTTTATATATTTTTTAAGCAATTCTAGTGCAAGTGTAATTAAACTTAGGACCTGTTGATTTGAGATCCAACTTTTAATTTTTAATTCAACCTCAGTTGTCGCTGTTGACTTGGCTCTCGAATAGGCTCTCGAATATATATAAAATTAAGCCACAACCAATTTACATACATTACGTATATCCCAGCTGCCGGCAAAAAAAAAAACACAAAAAACATATAAAGCTTTTCCTTTACCCATCTATATAAATGAAAAAACTACATGAGATAGAAAGCTGAATTGTTCACAGTAGTGCACAGTAAAAGGAAAATTCGCTTAAAGACTGTTACGAAGGGTGATTTTTTTTTGTAACTTTCTTTTTGGCGACACTGTTTTTGGTAGCTCAGCTGTTTACGTGTCAAAGGTTACCGTCAATCATCTTTAGTTTGGTTGTAATTTAACCATTAATCGACTTACAAAAGAATAACGCTAACAGATTATTGAGATTTCTTATCAATTTATATTATTTTGGGTTAAGAAAATGGTTTGCTGGGAAATCCTGAAAAATTCACTGTATGGTGTGGATTGTGGCCATAATTGGACCGTACTTTGTTAAGGATGACGAAGGCAGGAATGTTACAGGAATATATAGTGATTACAAACTTTCTATACCCTGTTCCCATTAAAAATGGGAAAAGGGGCATCATGAAGTTTTGCGAAAGGATGTAACAGGGAAAATGAAACATTTCCGACCCCATAAAGTATATATTCTAGATCAGCATGAAAACCCGATTCTGTATAGCCATGTGCCCCCCAAGCAAGGCCCAATATCTATCTATTCTGAAAAGTACAATCAGATCGGACAAAAAACACCGGGGTTACGAGCGAAACAATAAAGCTTGTAGAAGCGGGGGTTACCGCGTCGTCTGTTACAGTTTAATAGCTGTTACAAAAACCGTTTACATTCAAATTTAAAAACAAATTTAAATTTGTTCAATTTCGAACCAATCTATTATTTAGGATTAAGGAAATTAGTTCATGGCTGACATGTGGATTCCACCAGTGTTTAAAAACTTATAATATTTTCCACTGTTTTGATTTTGCTTTTAAAAAATTCAGAAGCAGCAGTCGGAAGCAATTCTTTTAAGTCGAAAGCTACTTTTACTAATTTTAAGCTAATTTTACTTTTGATTTTGAAAAAATCAGAAGCAGCAGTGGAAGCAAAATCAAAAAAAGAAATTTGATAAAAGCAAACTGATGTACACTTCGGCAGTTGTGCTCGGACTGAAACTAAAACTTTTGGTTAATTCAAAATATAACAAGAAAGACAGTCGGTCAAGCCCGACTATAGCATATTCTGTACCAACGAAATTATACGCTCAGCATAAATTTTGATGCTGCAGTAGCAGCTGAAAGCAGCGCTGCTTCTGCGCTGCAGCAGCGAACAGTCTTTTGTTCATAGCTCGAAACCCGTTCATCCAATCTTCACCATTGCTTTGATCGATGAGTGTAAGCCGGCTCGAGGTCAGGTTTGTAGGAAAACAATTGATTATGTTTTTTCCGATATATTTCGGTTGCTCATCGGCAACCGTCTTCAGGGCAAACTACAAAAAATTTTACACCAATATTAACATTAAATTATTTAACAAAGTTTTTTCACAAAACAGTTTACGTACAATTTTTTACACGTCTGCTCTCTGTGGCGTGGAGTCTTAAACTAATTGTCAATTCGCGAGGAGGTGTCTGTATAGGTGGGCGCAGTTCTCTGTGTCTGTTTTGTAGTTGAGTCTCCTGTCTGTTGGTGTATTGGTAATGTGCAGCATTTCTAATGTGTAGCGTTTGCTGTAATTCTGTTCTTGTTGTAATATTGTCGCAGCATCAAAATCTGGTGAGTGACCGCTCTCTACGCAATGTGTCGCAAGCGCAGTTTTTTGTATGTGTGTTTGATGTCGTAGCTTGAAGTCCGATTTATGTTGGGCTATGCGAGTCTTTAATTTGGATTTCGTCGTTCCTACGTAGATTTTGTTGCAAGTCTCGTCTTTATATCCCTCGCATGGTATCTTATATATGACATTGTTGACATCCGCTTTGTCTATTTTTGATTTTGTCCTGTTGTAGAAACTTCTCATCGTATTTGTAGGTTTGTGCGCTATTTGTATGTTTAGTTTGTCGTAGCAATTAGATCGTGCGAATCTTTCTGAGAGTTTAGGTACATATGTGAGTGATTTGTATCTCTTCGGCTCCTGAACTGTTCTTCTGTTTCCTTTTTTGTATCTTTTTAATAATGATTTGATTACCCACATGGGGAAATCATTATTTGTTAGAATTGATTTTATTTCCGTTTCTATTGCTGCGTGATATGACGTGTCGCTGATATTGTTCATTCTTTGAATACACCCAAGTGCAGTATTCATTATCATGTTTTTTGGGTGCTTGGAATTAAAGTTGATAATCCGTCCTGATGCTGTTGGTTTCATGTACCATTTGGTTTTTAAAGTGTTTCCGTGTCTATTAATTGTGGTATCCAAATATGGTAGTTTCCCGTCTGATTCTAGTTCCAGTGTGAATTTGATATTGCTGTGATAGGTATTGAACGCCTCCAGAGTAGTATTGACTTCGTCCTCCTTTACAATGGCAAACAAGTCATCCACGTATTTTGTCAGTACTCTTGGTTGATGTTTTAGCTTTCTAAGTGTGCTCTCTAAAAGTTCCTCCATGATTATATCGGCTATGATGGGTGAGGCTGGGGATCCCATGGGCAATCCTTTTAGCTGGGTGTATATTCTGTCTTCAAATTTAAAATATTTACTCTCTACGATGCAAAACTTGACTATATCCATAAAAAGTTGTCTGGGAATTTGGGTTTGCTCTTTGATTTTTGGCCATTTTTGTCGAATGGTGTCTATTGCTAAATCTATCGGTATACTAGGGAACAGGGACACAACATCAAAAGATACAAGAACTTCGTCGTCACATATATGTGTATTGTTGACTCTCTCTTTAAACTCCGTTGCATTTTTTACATTAAATGTTGATGCCGCTGTTAGGTTGTTCAGTATCTTCGCTAAATATCTACATAGTTCATGTGATGGTGAACCTACCGAGGAGCAAATGGGTCTAAGTGGGGTTCCTTCTTTATGGATTTTGGGTAGTCCATATATCCTAGGCGGTAGCGCTGTGTTTGTCATGAGCTGACTCCTTTCGGCCTTTGAAATCAGCTTTAGCTTGAACAGTTGGTCCACTAGATTATTGTTCCTTGTTTGGAGTCTTGATGTCGGATCTTGTCTTAAAGTTCTATATGTGCACAAATCCCCTAATATATTCGTCATTTTCTCCTTATAGTCGTCAGATTCCATGGCTACCGTTTTATTTCCTTTGTCAGATGTTAAAATAAGTACTTTAATGAATTTAAATAAATGCAGCCGCTCAATTTTGATAATAGGGGTTTAAGGTCAAACAGAATTTTATTTTAGCTCCAAACTAATTTTAAACAAGGGCGCTGCAGTCGAGTTTCCCGACCACAAATTACCCTGTTCATTTGTTTTCATTTATTTGTTTTTGAATTTTTGAAGATGAATGTAACAAAATTATCATCCCAAATGTAGGCAACACTTTTTTCTAGTCCTGACCAACAACTGGGAGGGGGGTACTCTTATCAGCTCAACTGTTTCGCTTATAACTCCGGTGTTTTTTGTCTGATCTGATTGTACTTTTCAGAATAGATAGATATTGGGCCTAGCTTGATGTATACTAAACCACGAGGCTCTAACTTAAGAATTGTGGATCTGGCTAGAGGAGGTCTTGGATTTTTGGGGATAAAAGGGGACGGGGTGGAATTTTCCAAATCTGAAACAAACTTGATCTGCGTACAGCATAAGTCTACCTTCATGCAAAAATTTGTGGCTCTATCTCTTATAGTCTCTGAGATCGACGCGTTCATACAGACAGACAGACAGACGGACAGACGGACATGGCTATATCGACTCGGCTGTTTATGCTGATCCAGAATATATATACTTTATGGGGTCGGATATGTTTCCTTCTCCCTGTTACATACATTCGCACGACTTCATGATCCCCCTTTTCCCATTTTCAATGGGAACAGGGTATAAAAATGAGAGTACAAACTATTTTAAAAAATATTACAAGTGAGAGCGTAAGTTAAAGTCGGCCCTGACTGACTTCGAAATGCCCGTTACTCAAGGCAATTAGTGTTTAATAACCTCATGCGGCTCAGATAAGTATGCAACATTTTTTTAACTCTGCCATTTATTATCCGATCTTACAAATTGTAGGAGTTATTCAACATTTTGTATTGCGGGGGCGGGAGGGGGCGTGGCCAAAATTTGAATCAAACTTGATCTGCCTGCAGACAATGCTAGCTTACATCTAAAATTTGGTTGCTCTATCTCTTACCATCTCTGAGATCTGTGCGTTCATACTGACAGACAGACAGACGGACATGGCTATATCGACTCAGCTGTTGATGCTGATGAAGAATATATATACTTTATGATATCGGAAATGCTTCCTTCCGCCTGTTACATACATTTGCACGACTTACTCTACGAGTAACGGGTATAAAAATACAAATGTGAGCTTCATCTTGGACTTGGAAGAGTGGCAAATTGTCTATTGCATCTTCAAGAAAGCTCGGATTCACTTTAACAAGCAGCATATTCTCCAGTAATTCCTCGCTTAGCCGACTCCGATAGTCCGTTAGTACCAACCTTACCGTCGAAAATGAGCGTTCAATCGTCCTCTGATTTAAAGTAATATAGTCAGTGACTTTCTTGCTGGCGATGATATATATTTTCTTACCTGAGTGGGTGGTATTGCAAAAAATACCAAACGATATTTGAAAGGCAGTTATTGGAAAAGCGTTATGTTTGTCTGTAGGTAGTGCAGTTATTCTACACTTTAAACAATTTTGTTCAAAAACTCAATAATATTTTTTGGGCCTAAGATTTGGTAATAAAATTGTGCAAAGTCTATTTTTTGTACATTTATTAAACCCATTCCAATCGGTTAATTGGTTCTTGAGAAAAACCCATTTTTTGATTTAACTTTCCACCTTCATAACTCCACTCTGCTCCGCTCTGCCATGAGCAATTAGCACTAAAGAGTCTTCACTATGGTCTCCGCCAAAGGCAGTAACAGTTACGAAAGCGAATTTGTTGAATTTTTTTAATTTTGAATTTACCAAAAGTTTTAGTTTCAGTCCGAGCAGATTTGCTGAAGTGTACATCAGAAAAATGGCTTTGCTTTTAACAAATTTCTTTTTTTGATTTTGCTTCCACTGCTGCTTTTGATTTTTCCAAAATCAAAATC
This sequence comes from Lordiphosa andalusiaca, assembly GCA_035044965.1. Taxonomy (NCBI): domain Eukaryota; kingdom Metazoa; phylum Arthropoda; class Insecta; order Diptera; family Drosophilidae; genus Lordiphosa; species Lordiphosa andalusiaca. The sequence continues at coordinate 103,354 of JAWNNM010001044.1, read as the reverse complement.
AAAAGCAACATTTTGCTTTCGACTCATGAGAATTGCTTCCGACTGCTGCTTCTGAATTTTTTTTAAAGCAAAATTAAAATTAACATTTCGCTTTTGACATATGAGATTTGATATTGCTCTGTTTGAAACAACTTATACGACTTATGCTATTTTGTCTTGCTTTGATAGTGCAATATTTGGCTGTCTTATCTGAAATTTGAAGTCATTTGATAAGCTGAAAATAATTTACCTGAAAAAAATTTTAAAAAAATCAAGTGTTACAGTTTTGTACTGTGGTTGTTTTTGAACAAATATTTTTATTAAACAATTTTAGTAATGGGTCCACAGCCATTTTGATTTCTTTAGTTCCTCTATGCGATTTGGCATACTTTGGGTGTAGCGTCGAACCATTTCAGGAGGAATAGCGTACCATTTTTTTTTGGAATTTTAGGCTAAGCACGCGGTCAAAATGGATGCCGTTGTGAAATGTTCAAACATGGTTGCATTGACGATACCAAAATATACGCTAATGACGCACGATAATGACGTGTGCTTGTCAATTGGCTTTCGAACTTCGAAGCGAGCACACGCAAGGGGAAAATGAATATGACAGCCGAATAAGACTATAGAATTTGATATTAAATCAAGAAAAGAAGAAGAAGAAAAAGTATTCTTGGCGGCTCAATTGATGTCGATGTCGATGATATGTACAATAGAGCCCTGCATGAGTGCACACTAAACATGAAAATATTCTTCCTCGTTTAATCAAATCGTGTGACACATGTAACTCTATCAATGCTAACACTGTCAAATCATTCAATTTTAAAACTAAACTAGTGTAAGAATTAGAGTTATTGACCTACTTTTATTTGTTAACAAAATACGTGTGTACATTGTATAATAACACAAGATTACAGAAAAAATTGATCTTTTTAACCAGAGAAGATAGCAAATGTTTCTAATGAATATTTGGGTGCTGAATTCAAATAAATTGTCCGTTTTCCCCCAGCACGTCAGGTCTATGAGATATTGGCATAAACGTGTGTTGAACAACGATTGTTTAAAATTTTTAATAAGCCACTGTAGCCACATTTAATAACCTAGTGCAACCAAATTTGTTTCAAAGTAAATTTAGATGTATTACGATCACGAAAATCAAAACCCAAAGTTTATATTTGATTCCTAAGATACCATAATATTTATTTAAATATGAAAAATTTTAATTTTTCTGAGAAATTTCACTTTTTTCCCAAGTTAAAAAAATTCGTACAATTTATTTGCCGCTATAGTATAATACTCAAAGAAAGTAATAAGCCAGGTTGTTAGTGAATTGCGAGGAGTACCCCAGGTCACTCAACTTAAAATTGACAATTGTAAACAAACACAAAATTAAAGATGTTTTTCATTTTTTATGAAAACGAATACGAATAAAATCTTTCTTGTAATTTTTTTTTGCAAACTAGTCCAAAGACGAAAATAAAAAATCAAGTTCTGGCAGCTGGTGCTTCCCTAGCTTTAACTATTGTTGGGCCAAACATGGCCCACAATTTGGAAAACTGTAATTTTATTTCATTGACAAGCTTGAATATCCAATATATTTTGTAAACTCTTTAATTTGCCTAATACTCTATTATTTAAGTCATGAATCCCCCTAATGATCTCTCACTTCATTTTTGCTTACTGTAATTTTTCTCTCTTCTTTATGTTCTTTGATACTCGCTAGCTGCGCCTAGCATACACGTTAAAAATATTAAACAGTTCCTTGAAAGCGATTGAACAGAACGGTTGTGCCTCATTGCGTTGGGTGGATTTTCATCTAGCGTGGTTTCGACAAGCTTCACCCACCACTTTGATCTCGTGCAGGATAGGAAAACGCTCCTGACCTTACATTTTGGCGCCCAACGTGGGGCAGTGAAGTTTAAACTACGCGCAATCGTTTTAATAAATCTGAAGTTTGACTGGAGAAATTTGGACCATTGGATCAACAATTGATCAATTATTGGCAGCATTGCAATCGCCCTGTGTCCCACCGCTGACACATTGCCGATCCAGCATTGCACTCACATTGGCCTGCGACCCCTCGCTGTCGCATCGCCGAGCTTAAATTTTGGTTGTTGGCATTGCAATCGCCCTGTGTCCCACCGCTGACGCATCGCCGAAAAAGCATTGCATTTAATCGCCCTGCGACCCCTCGCTGTCGCATCGCTGAGCCTCTTCAAGACCTACATGAAACATAGATCTTCACCCCGCGACCCCCCGCTGTCGTACATCTGAAGTTCTATCAAACTTGGCCTACGTGACCAACAGTGCACACACCAGGGGCTTGGATTTTGGTCTCGTCGTTCTCGTGTACAGACACGCATCAAATTTGCAGTCGATACACGCAGACATATACATACAGACATCGATCGACTCGTCAATTCCTGCGTAACTCGCTACTGTGCCGAAACAACTGCGCAATTATTGCAAAAAAAAAAAAAAAAATTTAAATAACTCCTTGTTATTTGCAAATCAAAATGACTCTAGACAGTTTCAAACAACAAAGGGCTAATATTCGTCGGAATATAACTCGCATTCGCAACATCGTGGATCCAGATGAGGATACAGATCCACAATCACCAGACGAGTTGCAGTGTCGGCTTGGAATCTTGGAAGCCTATTTTAAGCAGCTTATGACTGTCCAATCCAATATAGAGGAGTTGGACTCAAATGACACTGCACGCGGAGACATTGAGGATTCATACATAGCCACAAAGTTGGCCATCAAGAGGCAGCTTGGAGAAACATCTCAACAAAACAACACAGGTTATATGGATGCATTGGCTGTGCCTGGGCCAGTGGCGGCCTCATCAATGAAATTACCACGAATTGCGCTGCCTACTTTTGATGGTAAATATGCAGAGTACAAGAATTTCATTTCTCTGTTCCGGCAGGTCATCGACCAGCAAACGTGTATCTCACCCATTGAAAAGTTCAACCAGTTGATCAGCTGTTTGAAGGGAGCTGCCTTAGAAACAGTTACGGCCTTTCAAGTGACGTCGGAGAATTATCCAAAGGCTCTTCAACGTTTGAAGGAGCGCTATGACAATCCAACTCTGGTATTTTTGGATAATATTAATTCGTTGTTCCAGTTGCCCAGTGTCAACAAGTCCAATAGCCAGCAGCTTCGGAGCCTCATCGATAACGCCTCAGCCCTGTACAACTCTCTAAATTCTCTGGGGGATGAGTCGCAGATTGCCCAGGCCATGCTCATATTTGTTGTCATGGAGAAGATTGATCAAGGGACCAAACGCAAGTGGAACGGATCTTTGGATTTTGCTGATTTGCCAACATGGAACTCGTGTGTACAGGTTGTGGAGAGACATTGCCAATACTTGGAGTCATGTGGGCAGACGGAATCCCAAGCAAATCGTGCACCAGCTACTAGTAAACCACGGAACCAGCCAGCTCCACGGCAGGGGCTATCATTTACTTGTATAAGCCAAGTATGTGTTCTTTGCTCCAGTACGGACCACCGAATGGTTCGTTGTCCTCAGCTAAAGGAAATGCTTGTGGAGCAACGTTATGAGGCTGCGAAACGCCATTCACTTTGCCTAAATTTTGGAAAGGGTCATCAAGCATCAAAGTGTCCATCTACACAGAAATGCCGCGTGTGTGCTCGCCCGCACCACAACTTGTTACACCGGGACGGTGCTCAACCAAGATCAGCATCTGTTCCACCAGCGCCCTCAGCGGCACAGTCTCAATTGCATGTGGCAGCTCCATCAGGAGACGCTGTTGCACATACTCATATGCACAAACCCTCAGAGCAGGTAATTTTGGCCACCGCCATTGTTTTGGTTCGCGACGCATCTGGAGGTTATAGGATTGGTCGAGCCTTGCTGGATTCGTGCTTACAAGTTAACTTCATCTCTGAAGAATTCTCCCAAGCCTTATGTTTACCAAGACTTAAGCGTAATATGAAGATTTGCAGCATTGGTGACTCCCACAGTCACATCAAGTACGGCGCATCTACCACGATCAAATCTCGCTTGGAAAGTTGCGAATTCTCACTCGACTTTTGCGTAACGTCACATATTGCTTACCAACCCGACACAGATATTTATACGTCTTCATGGAATTTGCCTCAGAATGCACCACTGGCTGATGAGCAATTTTACAAAACGCGTAGAATTGATTTACTAATTGGCACTGAAACCTTTTTTGAAATTCTTTCAGTTGGACAAATAAAGTTAGGTCCTGGTCTGCCCACGCTGCAGAAAACGCTACTGGGATGGATTGTCTCAGGACGATATGAGAGCCCAAACCGAACCATATCACACACCTTTTTTCTGTCTTTGGAGGAGTCCATTAACAAAAACATTGAACAACTATGGCGTATAGAAGATGTCAGTAGAAAATCATACACCGGAGCAGCGACTGTGCGAGCTGGTCTTCACTCAAACTGTTAAACGTCAACCAGATGGACGAGTCGTAGTAAGACTACCCTTCAAAGACGATCCAAGCTATCTAGGCCGTTCTTTTGAGACGGCTAAGAGAAGATTTGAGGCGTTAGAGAGACGCTTAAATCGCACACCAGAAGTCAAGGCAACCTACGTGGAATTTATGAAAGAGTTTGAGCGGCTAAATCACATGAGCTTGGTGGTCACACCAAACCTGGAGGAACCACATTTGTATATTCCTCACCACTGTGTGTTCAAGATGAACAGCACATCAACCAGATTGAGGGTTATGTTTTCCAGCCAAACTTCATCGCAAATGACGTATTGATGGTGGGTCCAACCATCCAGACTGAACTGTATATGCTGCTCCTTCGATTCTGGATGTACAAATATGCAATTACTGCAGATGTTGTTAAAATGTTCAGGCAAGTACTGGTTGACCCACGTGATCGGAAATTTCAATATGTTCTTTGGAGAAATTCACCAGATGAAGAGCTATTCACCTATGAGCTGAACACAGTTACGTATGGAACGGCAGCTGCCTCATTTTTGGCTATACGTGCCATGATGTATTTGGCTGATTTTCATGCAAACAGCAGCAAGCTTGGCGCCGAAGCCATCAAGTTATGTTTTTATGTGGATGACTTCCTTTGTGGGCATGATACTGTGGACGTTCTTCGCCAGCTTAAGGCAGAAGTCACCAAGATTCTTCAAGAGGGAAAGTTCGAGCTGGCAAAATGGCACTCAAACCATCCTGAATTTGTTGACGACAGCACAGTAAAGGATTTAAATCTGGAGGATACAGCCGTCAGAAGCACGCTGGCATTAGCTTTGGGACCAGCAGCAAGATGCGTTTCTGTTCGCATTTCAACCCAAGAAGACATTTGGCTCTGTCACAAAGCGCACCATTTTATCGCTGGCGTCATAATTATTTGAGCCATTGGGATTGGTTTCGCCTGTGGTTATTGTTGCAAAAATAATTATGCAAGAGTTATGGCTGTTAAAAGTGAAGTGGGATGAGGCTATACCACAGCACATGCACCAAGCTTGGACAAGATTCTTGTAATCACTATCATCGCTGGAGTCATTGACAATACCGCGCTATTGTCTGCAGCCAAATCCTCAAGAACTCCAATTACATGGATTTTGCGTTGCATCCATTCGCGCCTACGGATATTGTGTATACGCGCGAATGGTGGGTAATGAGGACAAGATAAAGGTACAGCTGATAACTTCCAAGTCCAGAGCGAACCAAATTGAAAACTTTTCTTTGGAGCGACTCGCAGACTGTGCTGCATTGGATCCTGCAACATTCGGCCACCCTGTCCACATATGTTGGGAACCGAGTTTCCAATATACAAGAAAATAAAACCAATTGTATTTTGAGATATGTGCCAACTCGCTTCAATCCTGCCGATTTGGTATCCAGAGGATGCACGCCCTCGGAACTGGAGGATTCTTATTGGTTTGAGGGGCCGGAGTTCCTCACAAAGAGTTCCAATCATTGGCCAACTGACACTCGACATGAAATTGATCTTGAGATGGTGAACCTCGAGAAACGCAAGTCAGCCTTCAAGATTTCATTGGAGCGCAGCATTTTATTGGAATCTCTTTAAGGTGTAAGTTCACATCATCGCTTTCTGCGTAATGTTGCATGGATGCTACGTTTTGGATGGCGTATTACCAGAAAAATCTCATCATTTGATACAAACCAGTATGCAGTTATCTTAAATTGCTTAATCCGTTTTTGCAGTCCACAGACGGATACATGTTCATGAAAGTTGGAGTTGGAAGTTGGCTTGAATTAACAGACGTTCCTGAAGCAGTCAAACACCCTATACTGCTTCCCAGCAAAGATGACTTTGTTCGAAAATATGTCCAGTCTCTTCATCTGCAAAATTACCACTCAGTACCCAAGGCACTGGTCGGACCTATTCGTCAAAAATTTTGGATTGTCAATGTCAAGGCTTGCGTCCACTGCGTGCGTTATAAGCCAAAGCTGCAGCAGCAGGTAATGGGACACCGCCCAGTGGAAAGGCTATCTCCATCTCGTCCATTTTCACGATGTGGAGTGGATTTTTGTGGACCTGTCAGCACATATCTTCGGATTCGAGGCAAGGGCCCAATCAAAGGCTACATTGCCATATTTGTATGCTTTGCGTCGAAGGCCGTACATATCGAGGTGGTTTCGGACTTATCGACAGATGCATTTCTTGCCGCTCTAAAGCGTATGATTGCCAGACGTGGACTACCTTCGGACATCTTCTGCGACAACGCAACTAATTTTGTTGGCGCAAGCAACCAGTTAAAGGATCTTCAAAGTTTCTTATTCAAGCAAGAAACCCAGCGATCTATTGTCAATTTTTGTACTAATGAATTTATAAACTTTCATTTCATTCCTCCCAGAGCACCACACTTTGGAGGCCTGTGGGAGGCGGCAGTCAAGAGTGCCAAAGGATTGATGACCCGCAGTCTAATGAACGCTCGTCTTACATTTGAAGAGCTAACCACAGTTACTGCAGAGGTGGAGGCAGTCCTAAATTCCCGTCTATTGTCCCCACTTTCGCCGGACCCAAATGACTTGGGAGTATTGACACCAGGTCACTTTTTGACTGGTGCCCCTCTACGTGCTCTACCGGAGTATCCAGTTGCGGATGAAAAGCTGGATCACTTGGAGCGCTGGAGACGTGTAACTGGCCTTGATCAACATTTTTGGCAGCTGTGGCTCAAGGATTATGTGAGCGAGCTGCAGGCTCGTTCAAAGTGGACCAAGACATCTGCAAGTGTCTCCGTTGGTGATTTGGTCCTTGTCCATGAGGACAATTTGCCCCCACAGAAGTGGATTATGGGCCGAATCATAGCGACGATTCCTGGCAAGGATAAGCAAGTTCGAGTAGCAGACGTTCGAACCATCAAGGGAGTCAACAGGCGACCTATTCATAAATTGGCATTACTTCCAGTTTCTTGAAAGCCCCATGAGCTTTCAACGGGGCCGGGATGTTGGGCCAAACATGGCCCACAATTTGGAAAACTGTTATTTTATTTCATTGACAAGCTTGAATATCCAATATATTTTGTAAACTCTTTAATTTGCCTAATACTCTATTATTTAAGTCATGAATCCCCCTAATGATCTCTCATTTCATTTTTGCTTACTGTAATTTTTCTCTCTTCTTTATGTTCTTTGATACTCGCTAGCTGCGCCTAGCATACACGTTGAAAATATTAAACAGTTCCTTGAAAGCGATTGAACAGAACGGTTGTGCCTCATTGCGTTGGGTGGATTTTCATCTAGCGTGGTTTCGACAAGCTTCACCCCCACCACTTTGATCTCGTGCAGGATAGGAAAACGCTCCTGACCTTACAACTATAATTTTTATTTTTATACTCTGTACCGTAGGTACACAGTATTATAAGTTTGTGCAAAAGTATGTAACATCAAGAAGGAAGCATCTCCGACCCTATAAAGTATATATATTCTTGATCAGCATCAGTTTGGATTCAGGCGAAACTACTCAACGGTGGATAGCATATTCGTACTGACAAACATAGCATCATTGTTCCTGGCGGCAAAGAAAAAACTATATCTATGATTTGTGGATTTCAAAGCCTCCTTTGATACCGTGAACAGAAAAAGCCTGATTTATAAATTAAGCAATATGGGTGTGCACAAAAATTTTTACTGGCTGTACAAGCGTTATATGACGGAACCTAATCAGGAGTGTGGGATGGTACACAGCTTTCTAACTGGTTTGAAAACAACCCAGCAGTCAAACCAGGGGTGGAATCTCGGTTGCTGGCGTCGGAGTAATGTTGGCTGATTCTCCGCGGATGCTGCAAAACATGCTGGATGATCTTTACGCTTATTCCTGTTTATGGGGGCTTACTGTGAACACGGATAAAACGAAAGTTCTTCCTTTTAGAGATAATAGATGTCGGATCTCCAACGAAGAAATTTGGTATCTGAACACTTGCGAACTTGAACGAGTCAAATCTTTTACATACTTGGGAGTTACTGTTACTACTAACATGTCTTTTAAAACTCATATTCAACCGAAACTTCGCGATGCTATCAAGGCCGTCAATTGCACCTGGAATACGCTGCTGGGCAAACAAAATGTACTTCCGAGTGTAAAATATAGAATGTTTGAAGCCACAGCTCGGTCAATCATGCTATATGCTACACAGGTTTGGGGTTTCCTTCAGTACGACGAAATGGAGAAGCTTCTTCGATTTTTCCTAAAGAAAATATTCAGGATACCACGCAACACACTAAACTACGCTCTTCTTGTAGAAACTGGTCTTCCAACTCTATATACCGAGACGCTAGGATTACATATTTCCTACGTCAGAAAAATTTTCAAAATGCCTGAAACTCGCCTAGCTTCAGTTGTTGCCAATTCCTTGCTGGTGAGTCGATCCCAGTGCTTCGAAACATGGAGACACTAGCACACGAAAATAACGATTTTATGCAGCAGACGAGGAGCAGCTCGACGAGGCTATTGTTTAGGCAATTAAGCTATTCATTGGGGATACACCACTATTTTCACGATAATCACAGCCTGAGCCAAATATCATTCATATTCAAAGCTAGATCCGAAATGCTGAGCCTTCGTTCCCGCCCATATGTGAACGACACGGATGCCAACTGCACCCTCTCAATCTACCAAAATAAATTGTATTATAGCTTATCGAAACAGATGACGGCTTTAAGCCAAAGCTGAGTTTTTTTTACTAATCTAATTCTAAATTTGTAACCCTTAGGCACAACCTCACAACGATCCGGTATATCGCGACGAGCGGGGAATCCGGGTGTAGTATGAGTGTGTGTCTATAGGGGTTTTAGGCCACCTACAATGTAAAAACTAAACAAAATTTGTGAATAAAATAAACCTAACCTAACCTAACCATTTAAAATTTTGGTGGCTCTAGCTCTTCTAGTCTCTGAGATCTAGGTGTTCAAACAGACAGACGGAAAAGGCTATATCGACTCGGCTGTTGATGCTGATCAAGAATATATATAGTTTATAGTTTTTGCATGTTACATACATTTGCACGACTTTAATATACCCTTTTTACTCTACGAGTCTTCTTCTTTTCCAATCCCTAGGTGGGACATAGGGCATCAAATAGTTATGAAAAGGTTTTTTCCAATGAAGGAGAATTTTTAAGCCCGAGCACATAAAAATCGATTCAGTAAAATCTTGAGAAGATCTGTAAACCATTTGGAAGTGTGGTTTCGAGCAAAACGGGTTTAGAGTTTTAAGTATTTTGCGAATGCATCCGTTTGGCAAAAACATTGCTTCACAAAAATGGCTATAAAGTATTCCGAACTTTGAAAAACCCCTTTTATGATATTTTTGAATTTACATATAAAACAAGAAAGAAAGTCGGTCAAGCCCGACTAAAACATACTGAATCATCTATCTTTAAAATTGTGGGAGATATGACGTTTTCTTTAAATTACGGGAGTGAGCGTGGCATTAATTTAAAATAAACTTGATCTGCCTGCAGGTATTATAAGTTTTTCTACCAAACATGGCAAACTTTTATCTTTTTTCATCTCTGAGATCTGTGCGGACAAATGGACAGACGGACATGGCTTTACCGACTCGGTTGTTGAATTAGTTGAAATTTGGCCCAAAGGAATATTATGAGATCAGTTTAACTAAAAAGTTTGTGCTTTTTTGTGGAAGTTCTTAGCTTAAAAGGGTAACATTGAGCGCGTTCACCAGCACACACCAATCATCTAAAATAAATCAACAATCAAAAAAAATGTGATTGGCTGCTGGTGAACGGTTTTGATAGAATTTTCAGGCAACAAAATTATAGATATTTTTTATTGGCGGAAGTTTTGAATTTTTGACTGAAAATATAAAAATATAAAATTCAAATAAAATCAAGTGCTATTCATTAAATTGATAAATGACTGTCATCAATACCGCCGTCAATAAAAAGCACGGCGTGAAAGTTAATTGGCGGCTTGGAAGTTTTATGATTTTGACAGCTGATTGAAATGAAGAACAAGTGTAAGTAAATATTATGATAAAATTGAAAACATTTCAAATACTAATAGTTACTTTTCTCAGCAATTGATAAAAAGTGGACAGCCGCATCAACCAAGTTGCTGTTGGCGCTTTACGCTGAGAGGAAGGAAGATTTTCGCGACCCCAAAAAAAAAAAAAAATCTATTTGGCGGGAAATTATTGCTGGAATGGAAGCTAGTGGAGTGACTGGCCTGACCGAGCAATAAATGGATCGGAAGATTCGCAATATGAAAGTCACGACAATAAAAAATAAAAAAAACAGGAGCACTGGTGAGAAAGCGACATCTTGGGAGCATTTCGCCGATATGGAGGCCCTCTTCGGGGGCGACTTGGCTGTCTCTGGCTGTCCCACATTGGCCACCCTTGTAGACGAAGAGGAGAACGCATTGCAAATACTCTCCTTTAATAAGTTTCAGGCGGCCAGGTTGGAGGAATTAACTGAGGGCCTTCCTGCACAGCTCCATGATTGCCACGGAGGAAAGCTTTCTCCCAACCGATTTGGGTGAGATGCAGAGCACGAGCACAGAAAGGCGCAAGCGAAAGGCAGGTGCACAGAGAGATCTGTACCACCAAAAAAAACAGGCCATTGAAGCCGACTGTTCCCGCACTGAAATCCAGGCTCAGAGCAATGAGATTCAACTGGCCCAAAATGTAATGCTACAAAAATGAATAGAAAAATTTAATAAAAATGAGTTAAGAAAATTGGTTTGCAAGCGGAAAAAAAGTATTTTATTTAATCAATTTTAAAGAACATTTTTAATCGAGACTCGTTTTTGGGAAGCCTCTGGTGAAATTCTCACACAACTTGATCTTTTCAAAAGTGGGTCTTGCTCGTCTTCTACTCCGTCTCCTGTCCAGTCCTCACATTCACTTCCATCGCCCTCCAACAAAATGAAGTTGTGTAACATGCAACAAGATATTATAATATAGTTGCCAAAAGTGGGCGAGCCCACATCCAGATATTTAAGACGGCGAAATTTTTCTTTTAATAGACCAAAAGCACGTTCGATTACTGCTCTTATGGTGGAGAATTTGGTATTGTATCTGATTTGAGAAACACTGAAACGTCCATTGTCCCTATATGGCGTAAGTAAATAAATACTTAAAGGATAGGCTAAGTCCCCAATTAAATGTCTTTCTTTCAAAATAAATGGCTCGGCTTCGTTATAAAGTTTGGCAAATAAGGGGCTTGTCTTGAATATACGAGCGTCGTGCATCCTACCTGGCTGACCCACAAATACGTCAATAAATCAAGCTAAGCAGTTGCATACACCTTGCAAAATGATTGAGTGCACTTGCTTTCGGTTATAAAAGTCGTACGCATTGCCGACAGGTTGTTTAATTGGAATATAACAGCCGTCAATAGTGCCAATAACTTCTGGTATCCCTCTAGATTTTTCCTCAAAAGTTGCAGCTGTATTCAGCTGCTGCAAATGTGTTGGCCATTTGATGTATTTGGTCGCAAGACCGGCCAGAATGTAAACAATAAGCTCGAATATCCGATGACCAGAGCTCTTAGGTATGTCGAAACGGTCACCTACTGATAGGAAGGACTCCTGTTTTGCCAACATCCAAATTGCAAAAAGCAGTTTTTTTTTTCTACAACTGCATTTAGCATTTTCACATTTTGTCCAAAATGTACATTTTCCCTAAGTGCATTTGGCAAAAATGTAGTCGCGTTCGATTAGATTAGATTATTTATTTAATATTCCAATGACACAATACAGATGGCTTATAAATTATTATTAATTATCATTGGTCACAACTCGCTGGTCACAATTACTCGCTATCTATTCGATTGTTCGATAGTTTTTATTCGATAGTCGACTATTTTTAGTCGATTAACAAGGTGCCCATCACTATTAACCCTTTAGTTCCCAAGTCCGCCTCTGGGCGGGCTAAGTTTAAAACCCGCTTAATCGTGTTTTTTATCACATTTTGCTTTTTTGATTCGTTTTATCTATTTTGGGGAATCCAAAATATTTATATTGGCGCGCTTGCAGTTTGCACTAGCACGAAAAGCAGCTGTGAAAGTCAGTTGAATGCAGAAGTTTGTGAATTACACAAAAAAAAATATTTTATGCGGAGTGCGAAAAACAAAGTATTAAAAAAAATATTATTTATAAGCGTAGATGAAAAGTGAAATTATCTGTGTTGCTGATCGTCTTTATCAAACAAAAAGTGATTTTGCTGAAGAAGGAACGTGCTTGTGAGCATTTTAGCTGAGTTCGAAGGTCACCATCCTAGAGGCGGTTTTGGGACAGCTGTAGTTAGTTTCAAATGCGAACTTTTATATAAGAATAGTTTGACTAAAAATCTCTTTTTTTTTAGCCTGAGCGTAAACAAACACATAAATTATCAGCGCTATCTGATGATGAAATCACAAAAGTTCTAGAAATGTTGGATTTTGATGGCTTCACGGATAATGAAGACGATTTAGATGAAGGATCGTGAGTATGACAGGATCGATATGGCGATAGATGAGGTTGCTGGTATGTCGGAATCAGCACTTCAGTCAGAGATTTGCTTAGATGGCAGTACGGCTTCAATGTTATCACCATCAACCTCGATCACTTCAATTACATCTCCGACAACCAAACGCTGTCCCCTGGCTAACATTTACCCAAAAAACACAACAAAGAATGAAGGCGAATTTGAAAGTCGTTCCAATGGACGTCATGCATCTGACCATGAGCCAACAAAAAACACCATAAATGATGCTGGCGCATTTGTAGGATGCGTTCTGGATATAAATCCGAAATCCGAGGCCTTCAAAAAGATATTATGGCGTCAAAAAAATCTGGTGCTAGATAAATCGGCTATCGCATTTTGTGATCCCGATCTGGAAGAATTTCAAAGTCTCGACACACCATATAAATGCTTTGAATATTTTCTAGATGACGAAATCATAACGCACATCGTTCAGCAGACCAACATTTCTGCCGCCCAAAAAACATTGCGACTTCATTTACTATAAAGAACTTAGAGTTGCGTAAATTTATTGGCATTCTAATTTTTAAGTCAGTTTTTCACTATCCAAGTATCCGTTCATATTGGAGCAAATATGCATTTCAAATCATCCAAGACATAATGTCAAGAAATGGTTTTGACCAAATTCGGAGTAATATACATTTTAATGACAATAGCAAACTGACTGCTAAAAAATCTGTGGACTCCGATCCTTTATACAAAATCCGTCCGATTGTCAAACATTTTAACGATAAGATCCAGTCTGTGCCAATGCCTCAGCATCTGTGTGTAGACGAGCAAATGTGTGCAACAAAAATTAAATCTGTTTTTCGGCAGTACATGCCAGATAAGACCCATAAATGGAGAATAAAACTATTCGTCTTATGCGATTCGTCCGGTTTCTGTAACAACTTTGAAGTATATGGTGGTGCAGGCGACAATTTGGTTCAACCTGGTGCACCAGATCTTGGAGCGTCATCAAACGTGGTAGTTCGATTAGTTATTAGTTATTTTTCAAGAATAAAGAAGCATATTACCCCCTTTTCAAAACATTTCCGCATTAATATTCTATTTTTTGTATGTTAATAAACAAAAGAACTAAAATATCACATTTTTGTGTAATTTTTTGGCTCTGTTTTCCAAGACCGCCTGTAGGCGGGGTAAGTATTTTATCTGAAATGAGCCTTTTCTCTAAGAATGCAAAATTTTTCCAGAACAAACATTCTCTTTTGAAGCGAAATCAATGCAAAACATAATTTTTTTTTTGCAAAACATAATTATTTTTTTTTTGGAAAACATAATTTTTTTTTTGTTTGCAAAAAAAAAATTTGGGAACTTGGGGGTTAATAAAATAACAAAACAACTAAATTTGATGCGGACAAAAGGTCAGAAGACTTTTGGAATCCTTGAATACACCGAACCCATCTGGCAACTTCTCGGCAGAAGTCGTCCAAAATGATACGACCATTGTATTTTTTGAAATATCAAACAGTCTTCCAACTGTTCAGTATTCTGCGGATGAGCCCAACGTATATAGCACATTGGCAATCCATTTGTCCAGTGGTATATCCAGTCGAAATGGTGTGTCTTTCCTTGCTAGCCTAGGCAACCAAGCCACCAAAATATGCTCCACTCACACCGAACGCTCTCCATGAAGAACTCGCTTGAGTTTTGGGGTACGTCCTTTTCCCAAAAGTTTCCATACCGTTCCACAAAACCTACGGACATATGTCCAGACACTGCGGGATGAATTCCGGCGCCTGTTTTTCTGAGCACCCTGGAATATATGGACATGGATGCAATTCATTCATTTTAAATTTGTATTTGTCACAGCCAATCAGTTTGTTAACTGTAAACAAAGAACATATGTTCTGAAAATGAAAATGCAGAAGCAGCCAGTGAGGACAGCAAACAGCATTTTCAGTGATGACGATAACTTTTTTGAAAATATGTTTCAGTGAGGAAGGCATATTAAACTGCTTAAGATAAGAGTTTTGAATTTTTTTTTTAAAATGTTAATATAAATTATATTTTTTTTTCAAACATTTCCTTGAAATCTTAGTCCAGCAAAAAAGACTAAAATTTTTCGAAAATTCATATGTAAAAGCTGAATCTTTTTCGTCAAAGGCTTTGTTCGATCGATTTCTGTAAGCTTTAAAACCAAAGCGTTCTTTTCTGGGTCCTAAAGTTTAATTCAATAGCTAAAATTGATTAGCAATTTTTTAAGAAATTTTCTGTATTGATATTTTTTGAATTAAATATATTAAATGGCTAGAACTACCTCAATTTTCAAGCTCGGTAGCACGAATTTTGGAAAATGAGACTTTTACGTTTTTATTTTTTAAATTTGCAAGGAAGGGTCTTTTTTGCTGGACTAAGATTTTTGAAGAAATTTATTGTTGTCTCAAAGATCTGATAAAAAACCAAATGTTGCAAAAAAAAAAATTTTAAAAGTACTTTTTAAACTTAACTTTTGAAAAAAAAAATTCAATATTTAGCTCTATCTTAAGCCGTTTTAGAGTTACTTAAAATTAAATATTACAAAACACACAATACCGTTTTAAGTGTTGAACATTCGCAAAAAATATTACATTTTGGGGCTAAGCTTTTTCCATAATAAGCTTCCTTTCGGCCAAATTTCATTTAATTCGAAAACATCTCAGATTAACATTTCTTTCTTTGGAATCTCTATGGTGTCGGAGTTGCTTTTGCACAAACTTAGTATACTCTGTGAACCTTTGGTAAAGGGTATAAAAAAACTATTTACCAGAACAGGGCCTTAAACATTTGGCAACCCAAGCCATATGTTGATTGATTTATATGTATGGATAGAATCGAAGTGACGGATAGACGGACATTTTAAAATTATCTTGTCTTATAATGTTAACGAATATTAAAACCCATGGGTTCAGACTAGGGACGCCGAAAAAATATCGATACATCCAATGTCGATATATTTCTCAAAGAACTCGACATATCATTAACGAACAATTTTTCAAGATGATATATCGGAAATCGTATATTTGGTTGCAATTTTTCTCAGTGTCATTTCGTATATTGAATATTTTGTTGCGATTTTTCTCAGTGTTATTTTTCTTGCAGCGTTCGATTTCATTGCTGCGATTAACTGTTTCTTGATTGGCGAGTAAAAAAATGTATGAAAATTATTTGATAAGAGTCGATGAAAAATCAAAGTGCAAATTGTGTAATAAAGAAATAAAAACCAGTGGCACCTCGAAACGAACATAAATTTGTGTTCATGTACTGATATTGCACATAAATATGTGCATTTCCCTGCGGTTCTGAAAACCAGACCAGGCCTAGGTGTTTGGTATGGGCCACCCCTAGTCCACGGGTAAACCATTTCAATGCAATACTCCTATGCCATTTTATTAGGGCATGTCATTTGAGCGGACGTCTCCGCCGCCTTGCATCAAGCAGGACTAGTCCATGAGCACACTATAAGGACTAGTCCGTGAGTAGGCTATTAGCACTAATCCATGACAAGACTATAAGGACTGGACCATGTCTAGACTGCGCGAACTAGTCCATGCGGGTCAGGCTATACCTAGGCCATGGGGGATTAAATAATAAATACATATATTCACCAGATCTAATTTTAATCATATAAACGAAAAACATCAGTGTGCCTCCATGACAAAGATTGAGATACTCATATTCATTTACATAGTGTATGCACATGTGAATAGATTGCCTTCATGGCCAAAATTTAAACTTATTAGTTAATTTACATCAAATATTTATATAATTAATTACTACAGTTTTTTTTCTGAGAGCTCGTATTTTTTTGGAGTGCAATTGCCTTTTTAATGTGCTGGTCTGCCATACCGCCCGGACTGTACTTATTGTTTGTGTATGTATGCCAGGCCCCGGCCAAATGGAAAGAAATGAAAAATATGCCCATCTCTCTCTGGCACACAGTGATGATTGACATCGGCAAGCATTCAGTGTGCATTGACTAAAGACTTCGGGCGCCAGCTCTTCTCTCTTTGATTTCACGAGCTCCTAAAAAAAACGAAGCGTTGCGTCGGCAATTCTTTTTATTCTGAAAATGGTTGGCCGCCGTTGCATCAACCTTGATGCGCCCATGACTAGTCCGATTGAGATAGGCAGTTTCCAAGCATGTGGGCAAATGTTTTTTATAGAGTCTCCCGCCGTTGCATCAGCATTGATTCATCCATGACTAGTCAACGTGGGATAGTCAAGTAACAATCCTGACCGAACCGGGTACCCCCGCCAATATATTTCTTTGCACCAGCTTACCCTAGCCCTTGACTAGGCCAGTTGAACTAGGCAGTGGACTAGTTTGTGTAAGCAAGTAGCCCTTGCCAAAACCACAGGGTATTTTCTTTATTTGTTAAATGGTCAAACATAAAGGAAATGGTATTATATGTTATGTTATAGTTGTTGGGTTTTTGTTCTTGTTCTATTATTTTCTTAATATTAAAAAAATAATAATATACCTTGACGTTTACCCGAACGATTCATGATTTTTTGGAGTGGTGCTGTTCCATGACCGCTAGTGTATACATTTTTTTTATTATTTATTTTAATTCAAAACTACATTCTGACAGTATATATTTAATGTATTTTTATACTCTGCACCGTAGGTACACAGAGTATTATAAGTTTGTGCAAAAGTGTGTAACAGCCAGAAGGAAGCATCTCCGAACCCGTAAAGTATACAGGGTTGTCCATATTCGACGGACCCATCTGGCAACGCCATAACTTTTGACAGAGATGTCAGATCGCTTAATGACATACCGCGTTTGAAGCGTCAGTCCAAGCTGATTTTTACCATGGAACAATACACGCCACGCGAGCGCTCTGAAATAGTTGAAATTTACATTCAACAGAACAAGTCAATTGTGAAAACAAAATTATCATGTCCGATGAAGCCCATTTCACATTGAATGGGACCGTAAATAAGCAAAATTGCCGTATTTACGCCACTGAAAATCCTCAGGAGATTCAAGAAGTGCCTCTTCATGACGAAAAAGTCACAGTTTGGTGCGGCGTTAGTGCGAAAACGGTCATTGGGCCGTTTTTCTTCCAAAATGAAAATGGCCATGCTGTTACCATCAACCAGGAGCGTTATCGCGACATGATGACCAATTTTGTGATGCCAATTATTCGTCAAAAGCGTATGAGGCAGTTCTGGTTTCAACAAGACGGCGCTCCACCGCACACAAGTTACATAACAATCGATTTTCTGAAGAAATTGTTTCCGGGCCGTTTGATGTCGAAAAGTGGTGATTTGGACTGGCCACCGCGTTCGCCCGATTTGACGCCGCCTGACTTCTTCTTGTGGGGATATTTGAAGTCAAAGGTTAACGTTAACAAGCCAAGGACCTAAGAAGAGCTCAAGGACAGCATTCGTGAAGAAATAGCCGCTATTCCGGCCGAAATGTTGGCGAAAACGATGGAAAATGCTGCAAAAAGGGCACAATACGCCATCAACGCCAGAGGCGGCCATTTGAGAGATATCATATTCAAAAATTGATGTAAACAAATCTACTTGGAACAAATTAAATGATTAAGATTGCCAACCGCCAAATTTTTATTTTTTTCTTTGATTTTTTTTAAAAAAACATGGGTCCGTCGAATTTGGGCAACCCTGTATATATTCTTGATCAGCGTCAACAACCGAGTCGATATAGCCATGTCCGTCCGACGTCCGTCTGACATTCTGTCCGTATGAACGCACAGATCTCAGAGATTGTAAGAGATAGAGGTTTGACATGTATGGGAGATATGCTTCTTATGTCTGCAGGCAGATCAAGTTTATTTTAAATTTTGACCATGCCACCTCCCCCTCCCACAATTTAGAAAAAACTTTATATCTCAGACATTTTTAAAGATAGGTGGTTTGAACCTTCTAGACATTTTTAGTAATCGGGATAACTAATCGAACTGCCAAGGGAATTGCAAAGATGAATTTGAGCTAGCCTAGTCCAAACCTGTTACCAGCTTTCCCACATCACCCTCACTTTCCGAGATATAGTGATAAATAAAAATGTAGATTATCTGTCGACATTTTGAACTTTGTGGTCTATATTCACGCAACTGTTTATCTGATTACTATTTGAGGTGATACTCCATACATTAACGCTAAGTAGAAAAAATGTTTTACTTTCGTTGCATCTCCCAGGTCCCTGAAATAAGCACTCAAAAATAAAATATCAAATTAGCTTAATGGTTCTGCAGTTTTTAACCGGCTCGAGGTAATGTTATGATTTCACACAGCTTTAAACATTGACACAACACCACAAAGGAGGCTGGTAGATAGCACAGGTGTTTCAAGAGGAACCACCCTCTATCATCAGCGATTAATGCCTACCAAACTGAACGTTTCGGCCAGAGGTGGCATAATCGTTTGGGAATCCCAAAGCAGAATGCGCGCAAAAACATTGAGAGGCAGCGTAGAAACAGAAAGTCGCCTTTGTGTGTGTGTGGTCCCCATGGTCTTGCCGTTTTTAGTGTGAGAGATACTCTCCACGCTGCTAATAACGATGACCAAAAAGTTTGTTTGCATAAATGCATTCAAACGTGGTTTTTAGTTGTTATAATGAAAGCATTTAATGTTTAGGTTCATATGACAACAACGCCGTGCCTTGCGTTTTTAGTACATCAGACTGTTTTTTTTGAGGCCTTTATACTGAGTAAACCCTGCAGTTTTTAGCCGGCTCGAGATCATGTCATGCTTTCACACAACTTTAAACAGAGACACAGCACCACAGAGGAGACTGGTAGATCGTACAGCTGTTTTAAAAGGAACCACTCTCTATTATCAGCGATCAATGCCTACCAACTGAACGATTCCCAACAGTCTCTCCGAGCCAGCGGTGGCATAACCGTTTGGGAATTCCAAAGCAAAATGCGCGCTAAAACATCAAGAGGCAGCGTAAAAACAGACAGTCGCCATTGTGAGTGTGTTTTCCAGATTTCAGATTTCAGATAATTTTCCTGTAAGGAAGATATTTTGAATTAGCTGCAAGGTGCCAAATTAACACTGTAATGGATCTCAAAAACGGATTTTCCAATGTTCCATTGGAAGAAGGAAGCCGTGCTTATACAGCTTTCGAAACCAAGGATGGGCAGCTTGAATTCAAGTAAGTGCCATTTATTCCGAAACTCTCCAGCAGCGTTCATCCGTTTTGTAAATCACATTTTCCAAGATCTCATTAATAACGAGTTCATGCTCATATCATCATCAAGTACATGGATGATATTATCATTTTTGCTTCACAATTGCTTATTGTGTTACAAACTAAGCTGGTTCTCAAACCTGTTTTGCATTTATACTCCAGAGAAGCAGCAATAGAAATTCACAAACATGCCTTAAAGCACTGTCCCGCAAAGCGTGTGCCGCGGCACACTGGTATACCGTGGTCATCAGTTGGTGTGCCGCGGAAAAAAGATAATTCACCTAAAAATAGCTGAGAGCTATAAGAAGCGAGGCGCTTTGTTGGGCGAGGGGCGAGGTATAATGTTTTTAGTAATAAATAAATATTAAATAAACATTGCTCTTTTCTTTGGTGTACCTCTAAAAAAAATTTATTTGATAGGTGTACCTTGAACACAAAAAGATTGCGGAACACTGCCTTAAAGAACGGTTACGGTGCCGTTTTGTTTTAAGTATTCGACGGTGAGTTACACCCTGTATAATTTTGGATTAAAACAAGAAAGAAAGTCGGTCAAGACCGACTATAACATACTCTGTACCAAGGAAATTATACGCTCAGAAAAAATTTTGATGCTGCAGTAGCAGCTGAAAGCAGCGCTGCTACTGCGCTGCAGCAGCGAACAGTCTTTTGATCATACCTCGACATGATATGACGATTTTTCCAAATTGCGGGGGCGGGAGGGGGCGTGGCCAAATTGAAAATAATCTTGATCTGCCTGCAGACATAAGAAGCATATGTCCCATACACGGCATAGCCGAAATACTCAAAGCCGTACGAGGACATCAAATAAAAGGGTGGTATTGTCTTTAATGTTGTGGAAGGCAATGAGCTTTATGTGGTTTCAAAGTTAATAGAGAAAGAAGTTATTCTACAAGCGCATGGCGTGGGAGACATTGCAACCCGTAAAACGTTGCACACAATTCAACAACAATATTGGATTCCACATCTGGAGAGCGCCAATTGCATAAGTGCATTAATCATGACAAATAGCTGGCTAAAGCAGGTCTCTTAAATTACATTCTCAAAGAAAATGTACTGCTGCACACGTTGCAAATCGACCATCTTGGTCCAATGGATACCGCATCGAAACTAATACAAATACCTTTTGGTCGTTGTTGATGAGTTTTCAAAGTTTAGCAACGGGTTCAACCACCGGAGGGAACAGTCAGGTTGAAAGAATCAATCGTTAGGATTTAAGTCATTGCGAAGCTGTCTGCCGATGACCCGACCAAATGGTTTATACATATTCCAGACGTACAAAAAGCCATTTACATTCACGTGCATTTTCCCACTAAGTTTTCGCCGTTTGAAGCTATTTTCAGAACAAAAATTTGCAGTAAAGTAAATAATAGTTTGCTCCAGCTGTTAGAGGCCGAATTAACCACACAGTTCCAGTTGGAGCGCCAAAAGTTAAGTAAGAAGGCACGTGCATGTATTGAAAAGGCACAGGTTGCCTCAAACGAAATTCTGACAAGAAGCGTCGAAAGAAGTACATATACAACTTGGGCTAGCTGTGACGACATGCAGATGTAGCGATACGTCGCACTGTGTCGCGACGCGTCGCACAGTGGTCCAAATTTGCCCCGACTTGGACAAAACCCTAATTTACATTTTGTTGAAAAGTTAAAGTTTTTTTAGGCCTAATCGACAGTTTTAGCACACAAATTAAGGTAGCCAAAAAAAATGGCTTAGATATATTGACGGACAAAAATGTTGCAGCCGCGTAAACTTGGTCAATTTTTCACAAACCAAAAAAATTCAACTGTTTTGGATAATTAGTGTACTTTGACTTAACATATCTTCAGATGCAGTGAACATTTTTAAGTTCTTAAACCCTATTCTTCCTAAATAGGTCTATTATTTCTCTTTTCAGAAATATATAGCACTTGAAAATCCAATATGTGGTTTGTGAACAGTTGTTTTTGGCGCAGTTATCTATATTACACCTGTTTTAGGGCTTTCGGAGGCTACCAAAAGTTGTCTTCAAAAGTCTTCAACGATTTGATTGCTTCATTTTACAGTCTAAAGTGTCCCCTTTTAGGAACATATCATTAACAGACACCGAATGACACGCAACTCGAGAAAAAGTGATTTTTGTGATAAAGTCAAGGTTTTACTGAGCACGCGTGTCTAAGGCGTTCGCATGTATGTTTGTACAAAGATTTTTTTTGCACACAATTTTTTCGTGCTGACTTTTGAGCTGGTTTATATTACAAAGTTGGATCGAAATGATCATGCCAATGCGGCTTTTGATAAAAATCGAATTAATTTACTAAACCCAAAAAATAATAATAAAAATGTAATGTGTTTGCTAATATAATGGTAAGATCATTGACAATGAAACGACAACTCAATAGAAATGTGTGTGAGAGGGAAAGAGGCTTCAGAATGAGCAGCGTGAATGCTTTGCCCGAGAGGATAGAGACTGACATCTGTAATAGATGTTTGGAAAAATAATACTCCTTCGTCCACAAAATACTATAGACCAGTTAAATTCTTGTTCGAAAAGGAGTCTGCAGAGGCGCTTAAGAGAGAGGTCAATGCTATAAAATTGCAAATTGAAAAACTTCGCCCACACCAAATACAAATTAATGGACAGAGCATTGAAATTTCTTGTAATCTTCAATTGACAATGATAGACGGAAAAGTCGCAAAAGTACTGACTATAATATATTTATATATTTATAATACATATGAATATAATATATTTCCACTAGGGGAGCTGTATGAAGGAGCACAGGAAAAAAGAAACAAAGATTATAGATATTATAGGGAACATAACACCAGAAAAATTTCGAAAAGTGCCACGACTGAAGATCTTATTATCTTTTATATATGCTTATATGCTTTTATCTTCATCTGATCCATTTGTTTCAAGTAAACGGTATATGTGAAAATCAGATTCAATTGACATGGATAAGGAATCAGTGAATCTATTGGTTAAGGAAATGCCTGACTTGTATCTTTCAGATATTTTAGAAGCTTATTGATTTAGAAGCTAATTAGATTAAAAGAATAAAAAAAGCAAATTTTTGTATGAAAAGTATGAAAATTTATTGAACTTGCATGGGAGCTATACCTAAATGATATCCGATTACCTTGAAAGTAGGCAAAATTATGAAACCAACAAAACAAATAAGTTTGACAGAAATGTGGCACCGTACATTAATTTTTGTGGATTTCAGGTGGAATAAAAGGTAACACAAGGTGTGCAAAATTTGAATTGTAAAAAAAAATGCATTAAGCATTGACCGATTAAGTTCAAGTTTTGAAAAACCAGCTGAGTAGCATAATATGTAATATTTTGACCAAAAATCAGCACTTTAGCTTTAATAGTATGGCTTGCAGGAGCTGCAAAATGAACTTATTTAGAACTGTTTTTATGATGGTATTTCGGGCACAAAATTATATCATGCGCATTTTGGCTTCTTATACTTATTTTCAGCATTTTAACAATTTTAATTTGTTAGGGCAAAGTTGCTTGCTGTAAAGTTTTGTTGAAATTGGATCCGTCTTAAAAACAAAGTTTGAGTATTAAGACACTGGATACTTCTTCAAGTGAAGGAATCAGTATTGACGTGACAGTGAACAATGTGATTTTCAATTTTATGTTTTTTTTTTTAAGACAGCGGATTTTGCATATTTTCATCCAAGTAAGCCAAAGAAAATGTGCACAACACTATTTGATTTGCTGACTTTTTGCGTTAATAAAATTCCAAAAATTCTCCTCTCAATTCTACGATGACTGAAATAATTATTTAATGAATTGAAAGGTCAGCAAAAGACAAAATGATGTGAGAAAATTGCTCAAATACACATTTTCCGAGTCTTCTGGGATTAGAATCGGTACTTATTAAAAAGCAAAGAATGTGATGGTAACGTACAATTCCGAAAATGCAAAGAAGTCGGCTTGGGTTTCAAGCTACATTTAAAATGTCAATGTAAGGACAGCTATTTAGTCTCTTGTCAAACAATTGGTAGAGCGGAGATAAATAGATAAATTGTGTTTGCAATGAGGATGATTGGAATTGGATATCGTAAATGGATCATTTTTTGTGCTTCTGTACTGTTCTGTACGACGTTAATTGGCAAACTAACTAACAAAGTAATCGATGTTGAAGTGAAAACGTGCAGTGTTTGTGTCAAACCGAAGGCGAACCCTGAAATTGATTTCGAAGAATGGTATGACAATCACGCTTCTTTGTCCTCAGTCCAATCATGAGGGCAGAGCAGAAAATATGGAGGTGGTATTATCCAGAGGTTGGAAGAAAAATATGAAGTCAAACACGAAAAATACATTGGCGATGGCGACTCTAAAACATGCAAAGGTTTATAGACTCTCAGCCCTACCGTGACGATGTCATTGTTAAAAAAAAGGAGTGCGTCCTGCACGTGGAAAAGCGGATGTTCAAGCGATTGGCTGAGGCGAAAATACTTATAGCTCAAAAAAAAAAAGCTCAACGATATTCTGATGACCCTAGCAATTCAAAGCATGGAAGTCCAAAGAGAAAAGAGATGAGCTGTCCCTCAAATCTATTTCGGAGTTAGCCACTTACTATGGTCTAGCGGTTCGGCGCCATACAGAATCTGTACACGAAATGCACAAACAAATTTGGGCGACATTTAATCACAAATATCAACCGGTGAAATTCCCCAACACGAAGAAAATTGCCCAGATGACGAAAACACGGGGTGCAAATGGTTTAAAGCGAAGAAAACGGCGGAATATTTAAGCATCCACCGCCACTACATCAAGAGGTGCAAGATGTCATCAAACCAATTTACGAGGCACTGAGTGACAAGAAGTTACTTAAAAGATGCTTGGGGGGAGGGAAACACCCAAAACAACAATTAGTGTTTCAGTAAGACATTGTGGCAGCTTGCTACAAAGCAAAGCTCCATTTCAAAGGAAAAAGAAACGTTGAACTCGATGCCTATTGTGCACTAAGCAATATTAACGAGGGTTTCACATCAATTTCGCTCGGATTACTTTCCAATAGTTTCGCTAAAAGCTATGACTATGTACGCATCGACGAGGCTGAAAGGAGCATCGCAAACAGTAGCGCTGAAGCTGCTTGGGCACGCAGAAGGGAGGGCATTACAGTGAGAATGTGATGTCGAGGAAGAAGGAGATATTTATGGTGCTGGCGTAGGAGATTTAATGTAATTCATCTCATCACATCGAAGTTGGACTAACACACTCAAGAGAAGTGGGAAGAGGCATTACAGACGAACAAGCTGCCTAAATGGACGGACATGTCTTCCTTTTTGGAAAAGAGATGTCGCATGATGGAGAACTTGGAGAATGCTATGGTAAACCAAATACCTAGTAATCAGGTGGGAAAACCAGCCACTAACAAAGTTAATCGTAGTACATTCATCTAAAACAACAACTCCATCATGTATTTTTTGTGACGCCAAAGATCACTTCCTCTTTAAATGTGCACGATTCTTAGCCTTGACCCCCAATTTATAAGGAAGCAGAACGGCGACATCTATGCCTGAATTGCTTCGAAAAGGCCACAGTTTGCAGCAGTGCAAGTCTGGGCATTGCAAAAATTCTCATCAGAAGCATCATTCGTTGCTTCATATGGACTCCAACTTCACTTCTACTCCTGCTCAGCCTGCTATAGCACCTATTTCGCAAAATTCTTCTCTCGTATATACATCTTCAATCACCCCTCCACCCAAAGCCTCGAAGGTAGCTCAGACCGATTACGAATCGATCTGGCAAATTCGTAACATGTAAAGCCTTGCTTGACTCTGCATCTCAAATCAACTTCGTCACCTCTCGCTTCGCCAGTCAGCTGCAGCTTAAATGTCGTCACGCCAACATGTCAATATCGGGTATAGGCGAATCATCTTTTTCGTCAAATAGATCAGTTGATATTTATGCGCGATCTCGGAACAAAGGTTACAGCACTTCGTTCTCTGCTGTTGTACCACAAGCTATAACAGATTGTCATCCTCACTTCGATTGAAACGCTTCTGAATAGAAGTTACCTAACAATATGTTTCTCGCTGATCCGTTCTTTTACAAAAGTCAACGAATCGATTTGCTGATTGGCGCTGGTTTGTTTTTTGATCTCCTTTGCGCTGGTCAAATTAAAGTATCTGATCATTTGCCAACCCTCAAAAAAACCAGACTTGGATAGATCGTGTATGGAGAGCTCAATTTAACGGCTCGCAATCACTCTGCACTAGTTTCTATAGCCAAAGAACCCGATAGTCCGTTGGAAAATGGCGCATTATCCGATATTTTAAGCAGATTTTGGGAAATTGACAATTGCTGTGGCTCTACCTCCAACAATTCTGATGAGGATGCTCTGTGCGAGAAGCTGTTTCAGCAAAACTACACTCGTCTCCCTTCTGGTCAATACTCGGTGCGTCTCCCAGCCAAAACTAGCTTGGACGCTCTTGGAGATTCACACGACCGTGCCTTGCGTCGTTTTTAAGTCACTTGAGTCTAAACTTGCGAAGAACCCAGAGTTAAAGTCGCAGTATGCTGCCTTTAAAAAGGAATATAAGGATTTGGGCCACATGTCTCTATCTACTAAACAATCTGCATCGCCTCAGTATTTTTTGCCGCACCACTGCGTGCAATAACTTGATAGCACAACCACACAATTGCGTGTTGTTTTCGATGGCTCTGCAAAATCGTCTTCTGGTTTCTCTCTTAATGATTTGCTGTTCACGGGTCCTTCCATTCAACCAAAAATCTTCATCACGCTGATAAGATTAGGGTTTTTCAAGGTTGCAATGAGCGGGGATATTTGCAAGATGTACCGCTGTGTCCTGGTAACCTTTCCAGATCAGTATCTTCAATGCATCCTGTGGCGGGACAACCCCAATGAAGAAATCAAAGTCTACTCTTTAGACACCGTAACATATGGAACCAAGCCTGCGGCATTCTTAGCAATTCGTGCTATGCAGTAGCTGTCTTTGGATGAGGAAGCTGAGTTCCCTGTAGCTTCAAAAATCGTTCGCACCCATTTTTATGTAGACGATTTGATCTCTGGTGGTAGTGTCGAAGAGGTCGCGCAAATTCGAACAGAAGTGAAGGAGCTCTTGAAAAGAGGACATTTCCCAATAAGAAAATGGTGCTCCAATGAACCAGCCGCCTTGGAAGGCGAACCAGATTCGGATCGGGAGAAAATGTTGAAGTTCCACGACGGAACAGACGTCACCAACGCCTTGGGATTGGTATGGGATACCAATTCGGACAATTTAGTTTTTGGATTCTCGGAGATCACACCAGATAAGCCAGCGGCAAAGCGCACCATATTATCGGCCATCGCTATGTTCTATGATCCTCTCGGACTCATAGCTCCAGTCATCACCAAGCTAAAAATATTCATGCAGGCTCTTTGGAAAGACAAGCTTGACTCGGACGAAGCTCTACCAGAATCCCTACACACCGCATGGTTATGTCAAATATCGCAGATGCCTACAGTCACCTGCCTGAAATTTTGTCGATTCGTAATGCAGCAGTTGAGTTGCATGCATTCTGTGACGCAAGCCTAGCCGCATACGGCGCCTGCATATACGTTCGATCAAAAACGCAAAACAAGGTGACATCACATTTGCTCTGCTCCAAATCCAGAGTCGCACCCGTTAAATCGTTAACAATCCCGAAGTTGGAACTCTCAGCAGCGCTCTTATTAGCTGAGCTTGTTGCTAACATTGCCGAAATATCTCCTTCTTCATGCCCAATATAGTGTTGGTCAGATTCAACCATAGTCTTGTCCTGGATTCGTCAAACGCCATCAGAATTTAATATTTTTGTATCCAACAGGATCTCGCAAATCCAGGAGCGAACCAAAGGAATGACATGGCACCATATACCCTCTTCTTTTAACCCGGCCGACATTCTCTCTCGAGGATACACATCGCTGGAACTACTGAAGTCCAAGCTGTGGCGCGAAGGACCTCCATTTTTTTATGTTCGGTTGCATCCGAATGGCCAAATAGCACTACTGATCTGGTGAAACTACCTGAGCGCAGGCGTCATGCATTGGTTGGCAGCAGTTGGCAGCAGTTGGACATTTCGTTCTGCTGCAAGTTCTAAAATTCATTTGGCAAGCTCCAGAGGGTCTTTGGCTACGTGTATAGCTCTATGCAGCTGCGATTCAAAGGTAATGTACGCCAAAAGGGTCCTTTGACAGTTGATGACATCAAAGGTGGCACTCATCTCTTCATTAAGGATGTCCAAAGCGTCCATTTTGCTGAGGAATGTAGAAGTTTGAGCACCAAAAAGCAGCTGTCTTCAAAAGGCAAGCTAGATTCGCTGCGTCCTTTTATTGATGACGCTGGATTAATGCGTGTGGGCGGAGATCTTCAAAATTCGCTGCTCGACAATGAAGCCAGACACCCATTGTTGTTGCCCAAGCATCATCCAGTAACCGCTGCAATCATCGACTTTTTCCACATTAAATTTCTACACGCTGGCCCACAGAGCTTGCTAGCTGCCCTACGGCAAAGATTTTGGACCATCGGAGGACGAAAAACAGTTGCAGCCGTAATCAGCAAGTGCATTCGATGCTTTCACATCATGTCCCCTTTGCCAGCGGATCGCGTGCTGCCAAATCTTCCATTTCATACTACTGGGATTGACTTTTTTGACCCTTTTTTCCTCAATTCGGAAATTCGCAACAGGCCCCAACAAAAATGCTATATCGCCATTTTCGTCTGCTTCGCAACTAAAACATCTCATTTGGAGTTGGTAGAAGACCTTTCGACATTATCGTTCATAGCTGCCCTCAAGCGTTTCATCAGCATCCGGGGCAAGCCGATCAACATTTGGACCGATAACGCTACCAATTTCGTTGGAGCTAAAAATGAGCTAATGGAGCTGAGGCAGCTTTTCCTCAGTGACCCTCAAAACAGCGACCTTCAAAGCGCTTTTCTTTCGTTTGGCATCAATTGGAAATTCATCCCACCTCGCTCGCCTCACTTTGGCGGCTTGTGGGAAGCTGCTGTCAAGTCGGCCAAATATCACTTTTATAGAGTAGTTGGAAAATCTGTTTCATCCTTTCATGAATTGCGTACTCTTGTCTGTGAAATATCTGCAATTTTGAATTGACGTCCAATTTCAGAAAATCCAGACGACTTGGAGATTCTAACCCAATGTCTAACAGAATGTGCCCAGTCTCATCGGTGCCTCCTATGCTGCAATTGATGAACCCGATACAACGCATCTCAACATCAATCGCCTAAGTCGTTGGCAGCGTGTGTGCCAGATGCAGCAGAAGTTCTGGCGTGAATGGAGTACGAGCTACCTGTGTTTACTGCAAGAGCGTTCTAAATGGGGTGCATTTAAGCCTAATTAGCAGCCTGTCAGCATCGTTGTCCTTAAGGACGACACCTTCCTCCACTCCAATGGCGTCTTGGCAGAGTGGAGCGTACCATATCTGGAGAAGACGGCGTCGCTCGTATTGCAGTCATCCGTAACGCTGGTGGTATAGTAAAGCGGGCTGTTGCCAAGATTGCTGTTCTGCCCCTTGAGACCAATACGCTTGGAAGTGTGCCTCTTCCAACGGGGGGAGCATGTCGGGAGCAGAATCAACCTGTCTAAACTATTAGTTTTAAACTCATTTTCAAATATAACGTAACTGCCCTTCTGGCAGCCTTTTGTTTGCTTTGTTTAGATTTGTTAAATCTATTTATATACATGCAGCTTTTATCTATGCAAATATGTTCGGCTTCTGAAACTCTGCTTGCAGGCTTAGCTATGCTTTCCTCGGCTTGCAAGATCAGTCGTCGTTATCTATCGCTCGCATGTAAACGTCATCATAAACGTCAATAATAACCAATCAATTGCAACAAATAAACATTAAACAAACATTGTTAACAATCAAAGCAAAATTCATTGTTCAACTAATCGAGCATTAGCCGCAGCCAAACACATCCAATGAGCAAACATAACATCATTGTGCCAAAACTAAACTCTAACTGTGTTATACTTTCATGTACGCATACTTCATGATCATTTGTTTAAACAATTTTGCATAAAAGGTTGCATAAAATAATGCCTCCTCTAAACAGTGACTTTACCACCATGTTTAAAATTTGATTCCTTTAAAATCCTTAGAGCAATGTCCAAAGTTTATTATGTTGGATTCCCAAGAATCGCCTATCATTTAGTAGAAGAGAGCCCTTACTTATTGTCAAATTAAGATTGAATGAAGGTCAAGAAGTACCACAGAAAATTGAACATATTGTCCAATGAAGAAATAAATTTAGATTGATAACAGGTAAATTAAAAGATCGGCGGGCAATTGCAAAAGACATGTTGTTCAATTTTCGTCAGGTCATCCCTAAAAGTAATATCGATCCGACAACGCTAAATATGTAGGTCGAACAAAATGTTGAAAAATTATATTCGGGAAACGATTCAAATTTACAAATTAATTAAAATCATTGGCTAGAGGAAATCGATTCCCGTTTAAACTCGTCAGAGAACTGAACCGAACCGTTTTTATTTGTGGGTTTCGGTTCGGTTCAGCAATTCTGAAAGGAAGCCGCTTCACCAGCTGGAATAAGCGGTTCGGTTCGGTTCGGAACCGGTTTGCATCCCTGATATATATAAAAAGTGAGTTGACGACGACAGTGTGAATATTCCTTAACCGAAAGCTGGACTTTTTGCAAAATAATTCATTTTCCACACTAAAAACTTGAAATTTTGTTTCCAAAAGGAAAAACAAGAAGACTTTTCAACTACAATAACAATTATATGTATAAGGAGAATGGTGTAAATGCTTATTAGTTCTAAAAGTAGTTGCTTTTGTTTTTGTGTTGGTTTCCCATTGGATAGAATGTTGAGTGTTTTTAGAGAACTGGTCAAAAGTTTTACTGGTTTAGTCTACTCTTTTTACTTAGAATCTAACAGAAAATGAGAGTGTTGTTCGGGTATGCTTCTAGTACTCAATGGGATTCGGATTGAGTGGCTTGCGTAAATATTTTAAGCCCAATCCATCGCCAACTTCATCGATGACCTCCAGGGAATAATCCAATTGTTCTTTGATATGGGCAGCCAATAAGCAAAAGCGGGAAAACGAGCGCCCACCACGGCTATGTGACGCATGGTCAAGGTGCGGACCACGGCTCCAATTTTCGAGAACAATTACACTAGCATGGGCACCAGCGGCGAATTCTCCATAGGTAATTATTCCGATCTGCGTCAAACGCCTGCGGAAGTATCTGGTATTCCTAGCCAACTCATTGATCTTATTACGTCCTGTCTCAGTTCAATCTTCACCCATTTTGTGCGCATGCAGGTAAACATCTTTTGGGCAAAACTTCAATTTGTTTCTTAGATCCAGCCAAATATCCACCAGCAATTGCAAAACTTTTCGTAAAATCCTTATCAATATGTCCACCTCCTTGGGATATACCTTGAAATAATCCGTTACGCCACGACCGTTCGGATCCATTGTTCCCACACAGCGCTCATCATCCAGATACAAATAGGCCTTGTACTTCTTTTTTAAGGCAACAATCTCTGGCAGCCGCACCACAGATCCCTCCATCAAAAAGATGCCCTCGACCACAACCATTACCTTTGACCAGGCCTGTTCATTCTTTTTGGGATTGCCGTAGCAAATAACTCATGTTGATATGCTGGAACACTTTAATGGTATCGCTTATCACCAGGCAACCAAAAGGGAGGGTAAATTTAAGGCATATGTGGCGAAGCCGATGCCAAATACAATGGCGTCTTCTACACCAAAATAGCTGGCGGTCAACCTTTCCAGCTCCATGTACTGCTCCATATTTCCCAGTTTACATCGGGAACTGCAATAGACCAGGCCCGATTCGGCGTCAGCAAATCCCAAATAGTTGTAGGAGCCCAGATTCAGGAAGAGTTTCCTTTCCAGTAAACTTAAAACTCCAACCATAGTCGTCCGTAACGCGATCTTTAAGTCATCAGCACACTGCAGATGGGTCGATTCCAGTAAAACTTGATGCAGCGATACACATAACGTGAATAGAAACTCTCAAATGCATCGTACAGCGTTACGTATCTCTCGCGTCCCTTCTCGGTTTAACAATTGATTGATAAAACCCAAAATCAGCAGTAAATAGAAACCCAGATAAGTCAGACAGGCCGTTTGTGTAAAGGCACCTCCTCAAAGGAGGTCTTCTGATAATGCTCCTTCTCGGGCGTAAGTTTACCATCTGCCTGGCTGGGTTTGAAGTCGGGGTTGCCATTTGATGCAGGGGCATGACCACTGGCATTCTTGAAATTTAGGGCCTGGTCCGCTTTGGGTGTGCTGCGTCTGGTTCGGTAGAGGCTGGAACTGAGAACTTTCTTTGGTTGAGCAAACTCTCCTGCGTAAAGTGCGTCTGGCCATTTGTGGTCAACGAAGTGACATTGCCATATTCATTTGTTGTAGCAACGGAAGATGGCTCAAAGCGAGCTCTATCGGCGTCCAAGTCGCCCATTTTTTTGAATGCTAAAATTCATTTCACGAGCGAGTGACTTTTTAACCGTTTGCAGGCGCGTGGAAGAGTTGACCTGTATGTACCTGAGGACTTAAGGACACTTCATTCCTGCTTAAAACAATGGAAAAACTACTAGACCTCCACATAAGAGAAGTCATGACACTGACCCTGAACAACCAACACGCATACACGAAAGGGAAATGGAGGAAACAGCGCTACACCCCCTAGTAGCCACCATCGAAAAAGCACTGTACCATAAGGAGTATGTATGGAAGCAGTCCTCGATATATCTGGTTCATTCAACAACGCCTCCACAAAGGCGATAATGCGCAGCCTAAGAGCTGTATCAATACA
Organism: Lordiphosa andalusiaca; assembly: GCA_035044965.1. NCBI lineage: Eukaryota > Metazoa > Arthropoda > Insecta > Diptera > Drosophilidae > Lordiphosa > Lordiphosa andalusiaca. The sequence continues at coordinate 70,411 of JAWNNM010001044.1, read as the reverse complement.
CAAGGCTTTGGACTAGTGGATATACAACCTGCTAAGCTGCAGAAGAGTACAAGCTGAGTGGGGTACCACAACCATGACGAAGGAGGCACACGGCGGAACGCCTCAAGGCGGAGTACTGCCACGCCTTCTATGGAACTTTGTGGTTAGCGAACTAGATAACCGCATATGTCGACGACTAAAGCATACTTATCGTAGGAAGAGTTTATCGATTCTCAGCACAATCATGAACTCTACACTTAAAGAGATACTGAAATGGGCCAGAAAAGTCGAACTTAGTATCAATTCGGAGAAGACGGATCTCATTCTCTTTTTCAAAAGATACAAGGTACCGCAAGGGACTCCACCAAAGATAAACGAAATATCAGTAAAGCTAAACGTTAAATACCTTGGAGTAGTAGTCGACAGTAAACTGTCTTGGAAGCCGAATGTGTAAGAAAAAGTGATGGAGGCGACCATTGCACTACAAGCATCCCAGAAGATGCTGAGTAGCACTTGGGGCCAGTCTGATGCATTGGCTCTTTATTTCAGTAATACGACCGATACTGCTACACGGTATACTGGTATGGTGGCAAGCCAAGGAAAAATCCACATACCTAAAGCGGATGGAGAGAACCCAGCGACAGGAACTGGTCTGTATGACGGGGGCGCTGAGGTCCACTCCACCCAAAGCATTCGAACACATCTTAGGTGTCAACCCTCTGGACATCCAAGCACGCCTTCTGGCACAAAAGACCGCTCAACGTCTATGAGCGACAGGCACCATGGCGCTACAAAGATATGGACACAGCATACTTGGTAGACAGATCATTAGTAGCACGGACTACATAATCCCAAAGATCAACTCAATACGCACATCAGAACTTTTGAGACCAGAAGACTGACAGAAAGTATAAATCTACTGTACACCCAGCCCCCGGGGCATCGATGGAAACGACATGGCAGACAGTCTTGCAAAAGCCGGAGTTGTACTAGGCCAAGAAGAAACACTAAACTTACCTATATCTACACAGACGCTAAACCGCAAGATGGAGGAGAAACCAGAGAAAGAAGCAGAGGTAAGGTGGTAAAACCCCAGCTGATGCAGAATCTACAAAATTATGTGCAAGACAAGAGACAAAAAACTCCAAAGAAGAGACTGTAGACTACTCATTGGCATAGTAACGGGACACTTAAGACTAGGCATAACAACAGAGGACACCTTCAGGAAATGCATGTAACCTGGAGTCGCAGAAACTCCAGAGCACCTCCTTTTGCAGCTGGCGGGAAATTGTCACGATAAGATTAAAACTTCTGCACACTCTTTGGTTCGCTTCTTTCTTGTGCCAAAACGACAAAGATTCTTCTGGATTTCAAAGTAAAAATTTTCCAAATATTCACCCGGCTATATGTAAGACACCGCTTAAATGTTCCTTTAGTTAGTGCCCAAAGAACTAATTTATCATCTTAAATGTGACATCACTCCACTCATTTTGGAATTGGTCTGTACTCATTGTTTGTTTTGATCAGCTCAGCTGCATTTGCTCCCCTTGTAGAGGGTATATTAAAATTGTTCAGATGTTTGTATGGCACAAAAGGAAGCATCTCCGTCCACATAAGGTATATTTATTCTTGACTAGCTGAGTCAATATAGCTATGTCCGTCCGTCCGTTTCTATGCAATTTACTCCGTAAGTTTGAAAGCTATCGCGACCAAACTTTGCATGCAGTCTTGCAGTACAAATACGCTGTACAATTATCGAAATCAGCCGGATCGGATGACTATAGCATATAGCTGCCATAGGAATGATCGGTCGAAATACTAGTTTTGGTGACAAAAAGTTTTTGTTTTCAAAGCAAACGCCTCCATACTTTGTATCTCTTAGTTTGCTATGCTTTCCCATGAATCCACTAAGTTTGGTCGATGTCGGACATCTATATAGTATAGCTGTCATAAAAGTAGAGTCAGAAATGTAGACTTTGTGGGAAAAACTTGATTGTTTTCAGTGGAAATGTCTCTCAAATTATTAAGAAAGCAGTGCTGCAAGGGTATACAAGCTTCGGCCAAGCCTAAGTCAACTTTCCTCTATTTATTTTTTTTCTCTTTTGTCTTCGCCGCTTCCCTAGCACCGGCCACTGCAGCTTCTGCACGGTCAATTCATAATTAATTGTCTTCGGTTGCGTATAATAAGAATAATAAGACTTAATCGGTATTGACACAAGTGGCATACATTATGCTTGCACTTGTGAACTCGAACACTTATTGCTGTTTGTAAACTTCTGAAAGGTCGGGATCCCTCTTTAAAAAAAAAAATTTGAGCCCTAACCTGTTTCGAGCCTAAAACTTCGGTTCGGTTCAGCGAAAATGGGCAGGAATGAATTGAAAATAGAAGAACTATAATAGAATTAAGAACTACTTGTAAAATTCAACCCTTAATAGCTTCTGTTTTTGAAGTTTCTCGACTCCAAAGCTTTATTAATGATTCACAACAGCCATTGATTTTTTTTTTTAGCTTTGTTGGTAATCATTGCGAATGTACCATGGCGCTCCAGTGATGGTTCTAAGGATTCTCGACTGTGATCTTTGGAGGATGTCCACGCTGCTCGCACAATCATTTCCCCATATGTCCAGCCGGGCTTTATGATGCTCTTGTACAGTAAGACTTTATATTCCAGCTTTAGAGGGGAACGGGAGTTAATTAGCCAGTGAAGGCTGATGGCCTAAAGCTTAATCTTAAGTTTTTTCGAGTCTATGTGTTTGCGCCATGTGAGCCTTCTATCAAGGTGTATGCATAGGTATACAACATCGTTTGATTGCGGGATCAAAGTCGCGTTTAGTGATAGCTGGGACAGGTGCTTCTGTTGAGTGTGAAGTGGTGTTTACACTTTTGCTCGTTGATATTAATACGCCAGTTGGCCAGCCACTCTTCCACGTAGGTGAGATGGCTTGCCAAAAGTCTTGTTGCGGTAATTGGACATCGTGATCTGCTTAATATTGCCGTATCATCCGCAAAAGTACTTATTGTAAGTCGAGAGTCTGTTGGTATGTCGGCAGTGTACAGTACGTATAGGAAAGGAGCAAGAACACTACCCTGCGGTACTCCGGCTCCTATGGTGAACTCTTCTGTTGTGTACTCATTTTGACGAACTGTAAATACTCTGTTACTGACGTAACTTTCTAGGACTTTGTGTGTATTTGGTAGAAGCATTGTCTTTATCTTGAATGTAAGACCGTCCAACCATACGTGGTCAAATGCTTGGGCAACATCTAGGAAAATGGCAGAGATGTATTCGTGGATTTCAAACGCAGTATCTGAAGTTATGCGGTTGACTTGCTCAATTGTCCCGTGTTTAGCTCGGAACCCAAATTGGTGTGAAGGAATGATACTTTGTGCATGGGAATCAATTTTACGGAGTAAAATCTTCTCAAAAAGTTTTGATAAGCAAGGTAGCAGACTAATGGGTCTGTATGATGACGCTTGTGTTTTATCCTTTCCTGGTTTATGGATCGTTATGATTGTGGACTTCTTCCATTTTGTTGGAAAGTATCCATATCGCAGTACCGCATTGAAAAGTTTTGAGATATATGTTATGGCAGGACTTGGAAGTTCCATAATCATTTTAAGCGTAATAAGATCATGCACAGGCGCTTTTCTGGGTTGTGGATCTCCGATAGCATTTTTTATTTCAAGTCAATGAACTTTGATTGGGTCAGTTTGTGCGGCGATGGGAACCAATGGAAGTGCTTAGCCATTAGTTGGTGGATTTGGCTGGAAGACTTTTTGGCGATTTTCTTTTGTGTTTTTTTGTCTTAAACTTTTACAGCTGTTTATTGTTTTGGTTAGTGCTGGCAGTTGTAGCGATACTCGTACGATAGGCAAAATGATCGATACCCTGTCAAGTCGCTACTCGAAATGTCACGGATGGAACCGCATCCAAAATTGATGCAACTTGTTTGCTACCACTAGCCGCTATGATTTTTGTATGGCGTGAAAATTGCATCCGACACAAGAATGCAGGCATGCAAGAATGTGCTGTAGTGAGAACCGGGCATAACAGAGAGAAGGAAATATTACCGACCCCTTAAAGTATATATATTCTGGATCAGCATGAACAGCCAAGTCGATATAGAAATAATCCTCACTGTTACAAAAACCGGTTGTACCGTACGTACGTAGTCTTATAAGTTTGCGCCAAAGTATGCAACAGCATCTCTTCCACAGACTGCTACCTTGTCGAGGTGGGAGAGCTTAGTAGGTGTAAGGAACCTAAGAGCAATGCCGGCGGAACAATCGCTACCGGCAGGGCCACCCATGCCGGTAAGGTCGAGGGGGAGCACTGAAGCAAAAAGCATTACAAACCTGGCGGATAGGTTAAAAACGCAACCCAGCCAATAGGAAAAATGACCAAAGTCATTGAAGGAGCAGGAGTTACGGTGCAGGGATTCGGATCCCCAGTACCGGCGGCGGATCGGGGTGAGAACGCAGACCCCACGGTGTCGATATCAAGCAACTGCAATCCCAGTGTGGAGGTGGACCACTTGGCCTCCTCATTGCGTAATGTGGCAAGTGAAGGTGCATTTCATCGTCAAGATAGGGTGGACATGGAGCCGGAGGTTGAAAATGGCGAATTCATTTTCACAGGCCCGTCAATGACAGACGAAGAGCTTGCTCTTGCGCTTGCTCGCATGCCTATCGACGACGAGCCACCGAAAGTGAGTGAGTCTACATCGGCCACGGCCCGAGCGGAGAGAAAGAAGGAAGATGCTTGTCACCGCAAACAGCGCTCAGAGTACAAGGCATCACTCAAGTTTCTCAGAACACTTGAGGGCCGCACGCTGGAGTCGCTGAACGCAAGGGAGAAAGCACTCAAAAAGAAGCACGAGTACAAGGTGCGCCGCTACAACCGGCTGTCTAAGGATAGCTCGGACTAAGCACCAGCACAGAGTACGACGGCCCAAGCACTGGACACTGCGACAAAGACGGAATCTCCGTCCACGTCGAAGGCAGCCAAAGCATCCACTGGGGACAAGAAGCACCGCAGAAGACCACCCCCTACGTCGACCACTCTCCCAAAAGGAGGGACCGGATGGCGGAAGAGGTGGAATTTCAAAGCGGCAAAGGTACGATGACTCATCCAAGGCCCCGGAAAAAAAGCGAAGAAGACCAGAAGACTTTCTGGCCAGTCTAAGCTCACAACCGGAGCTTATGATAGCCATTATCGACCGAAGCAACTCGGAAGGGAAGCTTTTACCCGAGAACTGGCTCATCCTGGAGGGAGTCATCATGCAGGCCATCCACGATGCCATGACACGAGGCGAAGATTCATTCGTAGCTGAGTTTAAGGGCGTCAAGTGGTATAAAGGCTCTAAGGTCGTGGCTTGTGTCAACGAGGAGTCCCTGAGATTTCTCACCGACATAAATCACGGCGTTGGTGAACTTTGGCTTGGCGCAAAGATTGAAGTCGTACCACCGGACCAAATTCCAGTACGTTCGTTCATGAAGTTATGGATTCCACCCCCAATCCTGGAGGACCGAACCATACTAAATATGATCAAAGGTCAGAACAGGGAGTACGGAACCGACGACTGGACCATCCTGAGGGGACTGGCGTGCGACAAAGGAAACGGCAACGATCTCTGGATCAGCATTGGTCGGGAATCCAAGAGCCTCATCCTGAAGAAGCAAGGCGTGATGAAGCTTGGATTGGGCTGCCTCCGGGCATTAATTCTGAGCTAGGATGTTAGGTCAACAGAACAATCTAAGGGTGGTGCAGATTAATCTGCATCACTCCATGGTACCCTCTGTTGAGGGTTGATGTTGCACTCGTCCATGAACTCTGGATCCTAGGTGAAAGGGTTCGTGGACTGAGTGCTCGCGGATACCATCTCCTCTTCCCCAGAAACGTGGGTAAGCCGAGAACAAGTATCGTGGCAAGAACCGAGCTTAACGTGCTTTTCTCTTCTCGTTACAGCGACAAGGGCCTCACAGTGGTGACGATCGAGGGAAGGAACGGGAGAAATCTATACCTTGACTCGGCCTATCTTCCATACGAGGAAAATTATCCCATCGGAAAGCATCAGAGCCTTCATTCGGCACGCGCAGAAAGAGGGCATCGAAGCTGTCCTTGGGTGCGATGCGAATGACCACCACTCCATATGGGGTAGTACGGGCATTAACGATCGAGGAGAGTCACTGCTGGACTACATTTTGAGCACAAACCTTATTCTGTGTAACAGGGGAGAACACCCCACTTTCCGGAATAAGGATCGTGCTCATGCCAAGTGCTCCTTTCCGGACCACTACAGGATACTGTTCGATGTCAACTGGTGCACAGAGAAATCTACTCCCTATAGGAATCCTAAAAGAACAAACTGGGAAAAATTCGCAAGAACAGTCAGTCAAACATTCCCCGACCCTACGGACGTAGAGTTGTTGCAGCCTGGCGCACTTGAGGAAAGCACCCTGATGATAACAGACGTTCTAAGCAGGGCGTTTCTTAAATCCTGTCCGGTTAGTCGACCCCCAAAGCCCAACCACAAAGTGTGGTGGACAACGGAGCTCGGCCGGTCTAGGAAGGAAACGAGGAAGCTCTTTAATAAAGCAAAATCGACCAACAAGCAAGAAGACTGGCACGCCTACCGACTGGGTTTCTCGAAATTAAAAGGGGCGTGTCGGAAGGCAAGAAGAGACTCTTGGGCTACATTTTGCGAGGATATTGCCTGCACCAGTGAAGCGTCCAGACTTCGACGTGTGCTGGCTAAAGATCCATCCAACCCGAAGTTACTATGTAACCCGGACGGAACGTATGCAAAAAACAGCCATGAGTCTCTGGAACTGCTCGTGAACACACATTTTCCAGGTTGCCTAGATACTGAACCAGAGGTCGGGTCACGAGACCGACGATGATTGACGACATCATCACTGAAGAAAAGATAATCTGGGCTATCAAGTCATACCAACCCTTTAAATCACCAGGACCGGATGACATCCGACCAGTCAAGCTGCAAGTATCGATCTTGAATCTACTGCCTTGGCTGACCAAGATTTTCAAGGGTTGTCTCCTTACGGCGTACATCCCAGAAAGCTGGCGAGAGATGAGAGTGGTCTCCATCCCCAAGGCAGGGAAGATAAACCACAACTGTCCAAAAGACTACAGACCTATCAGTGTATCATCCTTTCTTTTGAAATCGATGGAGACTCCTGGATCTCCACCTTAGAAGCAAGCTCACACCACCAACGTTAAGCGGTTTGCAGCACGTCTACCTTAAGGGTAGATCGGTTGACACCGCACTACATGAAGTGGTAGGGAGCATGGAGGAATCGCTGAATCAGAAAAAGTTAGCGTTGGCGGCCTTCCTCCACATCGATGGAGCTTTCAACAATGTCAGGACCGAGTCGATTACGGCAGCTTTTGCTAATATCGGCTCACACCCGATGATTACTCACTGGCTAAGGAATATGCTTAGCAGTCGAGTAATCAACTCCACTCTCTGTGCAGGCAACGTAAGAAGAAGAACAACGAGAGGCACTCCGCAGGGGGGAGTCATATCCCTGCTTCTTTGGAACCTGGTTCTCAACGAGCTTCTTTTTACCTTGAAGTGTAACGGATGTAGGGTGACAGCATATACAGATGACCTGGTTCTAATGGTAACGGGTAAATTCTTACCCACAATCAGTGAGCTATTAGAATCTGCTCTTGCTAGAACCCTAAGATGGGCACACCAGAACGGTCTAGAGGTTAACCCACAGAAGACCCAACTGGTGCTGTTCACAAGGAGATACAAGATCCCTGAGTTCACACTCCCATCCATTGGGTGAACGCAGCTCAATCGGGTTAACGAAGCGAAGTATCTGGGCGTCATTCTCAAAACTCTCTTGGAAGAGAAACTCTGAGGAAAGAATGAAAAAAGCATTTGGAAGGAAGTGGGGACCTGCAACCGTATGTCATTCCTTGGTTAAACACAGCGGTCGTCAGAAGCGCTGGTATAGTGGAAGGCGGCCAACACCAAATCCCACCTAAACAACATCCATAATTTTCAAAAAGCAGCTTGCCTGGGCATAACAGGATCCCTGCAATCCACCCCCCTGGCGGCTCTGAGTGTAATCCTGAACTTGGAACCGGTAGACACATTCCTGAAGAATGAAGCATCGAGAAGCGCAGTAAGACTCCGGGAACTATAACTTCTTAAAACATCAACTTCAGGTCACAGCAGTATCTTTCAGGAAGTAGGAATAAGTGCAGAGGCAAAGGGAAGTGACTACTGCACTACTTCAATCTTGGTCGACAGCCAGGCGGCTATTAAGGCTCTGTCATCAAACGCCACTAAGAGCGTCCTAGTCCGCAGCACGGCGACAGCACTAAACCAACTTCAACAGCACTCTATCACCCTCGTCTGGGGAGCAGACGAGTGCGCTAGGAACGGCTTAGCGCTGCCAGCGACGCAGGCGGTAAGGGACATTCAAAGACCCCTGCAGGACATCATGACGGAATTGAATTGGAGGGCCAGAAATAGGCAGAACGACAATGGGACCTCGCACCCGGTTGTCACATCTCCCGATTACTCTGGCCAAGATACTCACCTAAAAAAACCTCCCAACTCCAACACTTTAGCAAGAACAGGATGAGAACTATGGTAGGAGTCATAACGGGGAACTGCACCATCGGTCAAATGGCCACCAGGATGCGCGTGCACCACCATGACTTCTGCCGTAGCTGTGGGAACGAGGAGGAAATAGAAAGCATCCATTACCTTCTATGCGACTGCCCTGCACTTCTTAGGAAACGCACCCAGCATCTGGGCAAACCATTCTTTGAAGACCTGGGCAGTCTGGCAAATGTGCCCCTAGAAGACCTGGCTCTTTTTGTGGATTCCTCAAAATGGTTTAAATAGAGAGTTAGCGCAGAATCTAACCGTCTATACCCACTACCCCCTCCCCTCCCAAACTCCCAACTCCTTACTAGGCATCACAATGGGCCAAAAGGCCCCTGGGTGAGCTCGGCCTTCGCCGAGCAGCCTATTTAACCTAACCTATCCTATGCAACAGCAAGAAGGGAGCATAACCGACCCCATAAACTAAATATGTTCTTGATCAGTAGAACTTCGTTGGTACAGAGTAAGTTACAGTCGGGCTTGACCGACCTTAATTCTTGTTTATATTGGTTTTGCGTCCAGCATGGGCCGAACCAAAACTTTTGCCCAAAATCCTCGAACGTGAAATTTTTGAACCTTAGCCATTGGTAATTTATGGTTCAAAACAGAGAGCCGGAGATCCGAAAAAGTTGATAGGCTTGCAGCCGTAGTTTTGCTTAAATAGTTTGAAGGAATTATGTCCTAAAGGGCATTGAAAAAGCTGTCACTACATTATGGTGACCCCGACGTGATCTTAGTGAAAAATATTTTACATGTGCGCTAGTATGGTTAGGGCCGTGAACCAGCCAAGAACCGTTAAGTGGCACACACGCGCATACATACCGACAATCAGCGGCATCGAGCCTCTCATTTTGCATTCTCGTCGTCTTGCTTGATACGCATACAGACACACATTCTATTTAGTGCGTCGCGACTAAATTGAGAAAGCTAAGCTAACTTCGTCTGTACCGAAGTTTTTATACCCTTGCATGTGCTCGCTTAAATATTTGCAAAAATTATTTTTTTTTTTCCACAACGACCCATTTTTCAGAAAGATCGTTCGTATGGGAGCTATATGAAATAGTCATCCGATTTGGGCAAAACGTGTAGAATTGGGTGAAAGCATGTAAAACAAGCAAATACAATATTTGCAGGATGCTACTATTAAAAGCAAAAGAGTTATTCATACTAAATCTAGATTTTCGACTGATTGTTCCTATGAAAATGGTTCTTGGAGAAAGTTATAAAACCAATTAATTTGTGCCATTCTATTATTAAAGAAAAATTTCATCAATAACTGGAAGCGAATTGTCCAACAAATTTAATGACTTAATGGCGTCCATGGTAGTTCGCATTCGTTCAGCCCTGCGCAAGTGTACCTCAGAAATACCTTCCAGATGAACTTTGCTCCCTGATGCCTCTTTGGTAATAGATCATTCAACTTGTGCCTAAGTAGAAATGTCGTGTGCCGGAGCTGAAGCTGCCAACATTCCGGGGTGGGGTGGCTACACGGTATGGGATAATTTTCATAATTGTGCATAAGTTCAACACAGTCATCGACCAAGATACCATCTGGTGCAAAATCGAAAAACTGCAGCACTTGCTTTCTTGCTTAGCCGGGCCAGCATTAAAAGCGGTCAGCTCTGGAAATTATTGATGATAACTATGACGGCGCATTGGATATATTGAATAATTGATTAAATAATTATCGTTAAGTATATCAGGCACACCTTGGTAAAATTATAAGGGTAGGCGAAGATTGACAATGGGTCTAGTGTTACGCTAACGCTCGCAATTGATGCGAGCATTAATAAAATTGTTGGGTGTGTTGCCGCAGATGGCGTTTATTTTTAATAAATAAAATTGAATTTGAAATTTGTTGGAGTAATTTTCCGAAGTCTAGTGTAAGTTTAGTTTAGAGCGGAGCGGCAGCGCAATAAAGCTCCTTTTTCGATTGTCGTCGCTCTTTGCGAATTCGCCCCGTTTCACCATCCTACCTTTAGGTAGGCTGAGAAAAACTGTTTGGAATTAAAAGTTAGTTGTCGTAAGCTATCGAAACACAGCGCTCATACTTATTTTCGCCTCGTCTTAAAATATTAAATATTAAACTCTTATAGAAATTCATGGCGCCCAAGCAGGTACAAGTTTAAAGTGGTTTAATAAACAAACGCAAGTGAACAGTGGTAAAACACAAGGAGTGACAGTGACCTATATTAAAATACAAGCGAACAAAGTTAAATTAAACAGAATAGAAGTGCAACAGCAGTGAATACAAATCTACATACACATACATATTTGCCCGCGACGGTTGAATCAATTATAACACACAAATCAACATTTATTCGAGTTGGCCGTGTAATGCCAAACAACAACCTAAAACCCCGCGATTGCTTGGACTGCAAAAGGAAAGTGGCTGCTAGACTTAAGAGCACAATCTACATCACAGAGGTATTGTGCTAAAAAAAAAAAAAAAAGGTCAAGGAGAATAAGTTAATTTCCCTTTAATTGTTTAGCACAACTCTTTCAATTCATGGCACTTAAGTACAAATAGTAGAGCTTGGCTAAACTAACAAGTTGCATGATATTTTTTTATTTATTAACAATTATAACTTTGAATGCAAAACCGTTTGTTCTGTCGCCCCTTCACCACTCTCGCACACCCACACAAACACTTGAACCGTACTTTCTGCACAGCGCACACACAAACATACTTACGTGTTAGCAACTGCAATCGGTGTCTCTTTTCGTATTAGCCAACGGCATCGTTGTTGTTGCTAACGCTTAGAAATTGGCGCGCGCCTGTGCAGCTGTAGATCAAGTGCCGCGCGCTCCGCTACAATTGGTCAGGCATATTCGTTTTTTGGAATTGTTTGCTACAAATTCTTTTCGCTTTTTATCATTTCGATTATTGGTTCAGCGGGAATAATAAGTACCTTACACAATAATTTTTCTGAGCATATTAGTTTCCAAGTAAGAATATTTTCGTTTAAAATGTCGTTCGATCCAGAAGATCAGAGGAAATCCAAGGCAACTCTTGAGGAGTTAAAATTTAAAATCAAAGGTCCAACTAGAAATATTCTTAGGATCAAAAAACATTTGGATGTAGGAAGCTTGGCCCTCTACTTAATGGAATTGGGGTGCAGATTAGAAGCCCTAAATAAATATATCGACAAAGCAAGTCAATTACAGGCAAAAATAGACGAGCTTGATGATGGAAATGAGGATGGTGCAGAATTAGAAGAAATGATAATAACACAATAGTGCTAGCTCCTACAAGTGCCGTACAAACGCGTTCTCGTCTTCCGAATCTATCGTTGCCGAAGTTTAGTGGAAAATATTCGGAATATAAAAATTTTATTAGCCTTTTTGAGACTTTGGTTCATAACGATAGTTCCATTCCATCTATAGAGAAATTCAACCATCTGATTTCGTGCCTCTCAGGTGAAGCTCTTGGAACTGTAAGAACATTTCAAGTCACCGAAAGCAATTATGAAAAAGCATTAGCAAGTTTGATGAATGTTTATGACAATGACTGCCTTATATTTAAGGATCATATTTCAGCGTTGTTTGGTCTGCCCAAAATTGCATCACCCTCAGCATCGGCTTTACGAAGCCTTATTGACACCTTATTGACATCGCCGGTTCAAAAACGGCAAAACTTTACGATTTACTAATGTCGGAGCACCAACTTTTACGATTTGGTGATCAAATCGCAAAGTTTTTGCGAAAGCGAAAATGGGAGCATGGCTGTATAACTTTTAAAGTTTCTATGAAAACTTAAAAAACTAGTGATGCAGTTTAAAAGGTGGATAAATTTTGAAAAAATAAAGAAAAAATAAATTGAATTTGGTCTTACCGTTCCAGAGTTATGCGCTTTTAAAGCTTTTTTCATTGCATGAATCTAATAATAATTTTTACAAAAATGCCCATAATTCGTGAACCGAAAACACAATTTATTATAATTTTCGATCTACTTTAAAATTTTTTTAGCTTTGTGTTGCTAGTACAAATGCACCCATAGAACGCGAACGTTAGTCACACAGTAAGAAAAACCCGAGAAGCGAAGGTGCCTTGAGAATATTGTGAAATTGAAATAAATTAAAAAACAAAAGATCCCCGTTATTGCACCGGTCAGTTTAAATTCTTATGGAATAGTTAAAATATTCTTCACAATTTCATTTAAAATAGATATGCCTTTGATAAAAACAAGGAGTGTGTGGTTTGTGGGCAAAATGATTGATGCCCTTGATCCTGCCAAACCGCCGACGAAAATGCAAATACTGCAAAGATTTTTAAAACTACATTTGGTCGAAAAACATACCATTGTAAAGATTGCCGGAATTATGGCAAAGAATTTAAAAGTTTTGTGGAAAACCAATCAAGAGACCCGTAGCATTTCACGCGAAATCGTAAGATTGCACTCAAAACAAAGAGTCGGTTCACGAATTATGGGCATTTTTGTAAAAATTATTATTAGATTCATGCAATGAAAAAAGCTTTAAAAGTGCATAACTCTGGAACGGTAAGACCAAATTCAATTTATTTTTTCTTTTTTTTTTCAAAATTTATCCACCTTTTAAACTGCATCACTAGTTTTTTTTAGTTTTTATAGAAACTTTAAAAGTTATAATGCCTTTTTTACAACATTTATGAAAAAATTACGAAAAAATATAATAAATGGTACCTAAATGAGCAATAGCAAAGAAAAAGCTGATGGTTTATGCTCATAAAAATAAAATTTTCACATTATGCTTTAAAGATGTTGATTTGAAAATTCAGAAATCGTGCTTATTAACCTAGTAATTGGTAAAATTCAAAAACACTACGGAATACTCGGTATTTGGGGAAAACGCGACTTGCGCGACCTCTAAACGTCTTCCGAAAAATCTGAAAAAAATCTCAAAAATACTTTACTCTAATAGCTTGCAGAAAATGCTTGAGCAAACAAAAAAAACACCCTAATGGGTCATTGCTGTCGATTGGCGATGATAAAAAGATCGCAAATGCTATGCTTATTCTATGCATTTTTTGCGGACTTGCGGTCTGCTTATGATAAAGTACCAAGGGATCTTTTGATCTACAAGCTTCACCAACTTGAAATCTCCACAAAAATGTTACATTTTATCGAGGTTGTATACAAGGATACAGTGGCAGCGGTGTGGTCCGGAGAGAATCTGTCTCAAGATTTTAGTAAGAGCAGCGGAGTTAAGCAGCGATGCCTTCTATCACCACTGTTGTTCACGCTATATTTGAACGATTTACATGAGGAACTTGAAGGTGGACTGTGGATAGATGAAATAAATATACGGCTACATCTGCGGATGATATTGTTATTTTGGCGGATAATATCACCACACTACAAAAGATGATAGGAAAACTGGAATGCTATTGCGAAACTTGGGGAATGGAGGTGAACTTGCAGAAGTCTCAAATTATGATCTTCAAGAAAAATTGAAGAAGAGCAGCGAATGAAACGTGTTTGTTTAAGGGCACTGAATTGGACGTGACTTGCCAATATAAATACTAGAGAGCTGCACGAGTGATTCCGGCATAGTATGATTGCAGGAAAAAATTAAGCATTTTTGAGTACACGAGTATTTTTTTCTTGTAATCATGTAATCGTTTGTGTGTTTACGATTATTTCCGATTACTACTCATGAGTATTTTCCGAGTAGTACTCGTGGCATCGTCTAAAAAATTGAATCGAAGTAAGCTGCTTTTTGCCGCTGCTTTCAACTCTGCTTCTATGAGTTTCCTTATACTGATCTATAGCTATTCGTTTGACAAAATAGGTGTTGGCTGAGTGTTTAGGATTGCCACCTTACGTTTTTTATTTGCCAGTTCGAATCCCTGCTAGGAATAATTTCTTTTTTTTTACTCATTCTTTTCAGAATCGATAATAAAACAAGTAAGGGCGCTGCAGTCGAGTTTCCCGACCACAAAATACCCTGTTCATTTGTTTTCCTTTATTGGTTTTTGTAACAAAATTTTCAACCTAAATGTAGGCAACACTTTTTTCTAGTCCTGACCATAAACTGGAGGGGGGTGCTCTTATCAGCTCAACTGTTTCGCTTATAACTCCGGTGTTTTTTGTCCGATCTGATTGTACTTTTTAGAATAGATAGATATTGGGCCTAGCTTGATGTATACTATACCACAAGGCACTAACTTGAAAATTGTGGATCTGACGGCTATTTAGGTTTAGGATTTCCAGAGGAGGTCTAGGTTTCTTGGGGATAAAAGGGGGACGGTGTGGAATTTTTCAAAATTAGAATTCAGAAATTAACTTCCTGCACAACACCATCACAGAACCTGAATTTTGTTGTAAAAAATCAACTAGAATAACAAAAGACCGATAGCAAAGGCAGTATGATTGAATAAAATATTGAAAAATTGAAAAGTACTCGGCGAGTGGTAACATGTTACTTTTTTACTTACTCGTGCAGGTCTCTAATAAATACCTAGGTGTTACTTTGACACCGGGAATGTCCTTTAAAAAACACATCTTAACACGAAATGATGAAGCGAAAAGGAGCGTAAGCAGCACATGGAATTCATTTACTGGGCGTTCAGACATATCCCTTACCGACAAGTGGAATCTGTTTAGGGCAGTATGTAGATCAATACAAGCATATGGAGCACAGGTATGGGGTTACTCCTGCTTCGAGGAAGTCGATAGTCTCCATAGATACATACTTCGTGAAGAGGCTTCTCCAATTACCAACACAAACACCGAATAACGTTATTGCAATTGAAACAGGACTGGAGAATGGACACTTTTATACCTTAAAACTGCATTTAAAATATATTACAAGAACATTATTTCAGTATGGGAGTCAACGACTATCGCACATGCTATCAACAAAAATTTTAGAAAAAAATATAGATTGGTGCAGAGACCTCAATAATAAATTAAATGCCTGTGAGATAAATTTGTGCAATGAATCTGACACGTATATCGAATGGTCCAATAAGCTGGTTGACTTATTTATTAAGCTTAAGCTTCAAAACATACGGTCATACTATGCAAAAATGAGCCAGTCCAGATTTTACAAACAACTTAATCATCACGTGACAACTAGTTATTGCAATGATAAATTTTCCCGTAAACAGATAACATGGATCATCAAGGCAATGGACGATATGTTATGGCTAAATGCAAATGGAAAAGATATGGACTCGACAAGAGATACAGCTTGTGCAACATGCAAGAAGATGAGGAAATAACACACACGCTAGGGAGATGTCCAGTGCTTGGGGAGTTTAGACAAAGATTTTTTGAAGCGAAATATATAAGAAATGCTGAATTAGTCTGAGTTTTAAATGGAGAAAAAGGTTGGAGGGTCCTAAGTTTATTGATAGAAAATATTATAATGTATCGAAAAATCTTAATTAATGAATTTAATGTTTAGTTTTAAATAAGGCATAAACTACTACTTTTTTCCTGAGAGTGGTCTTCCAACGCACCAATACCGGTGAACGATTTGATATCTCGGGACGACCGGGGAAGTCGAATGTAGTAACTGGAAATGGAGTATGGTGGACTTCTTAAGGGAAGTATGGGCTGACGGCATTAATTGCCATGCCCAGAAGCATATCTATATTTATTTATTTAAAAGATCTTCATAAAGTCACTAAGGCCCGATTTCTCAAAGTCCGGTTGGTCAACTTGACAGGCAGTTGAGTTTGAGTGTCTCATGATGTATGTGGCGTAACCGGAGGAACAAACTTAAACGCTGCTCATCCACCGGTCAACTTTAACCGTGAGCTCAGCCCCGATGAAATTATCGATATTTTTGTTATCGATATGCAAACAACTCTCCGCACACTTGCCTTGTTTATTTAATTATTTGCTGCAACACAAAATGTTTATGAATAAACGAATTTTTCAATTCCACGCCATTGAATTGCAATTCGAAGAGGCAGTGCATCGAATAAATAATGCAAGAAACTACAGGGAGAGGCCTAATTAATTTACTAATACGGACAATGCCACATTTGTTGTTTGTATTTGTAGTTTTTTCCTCTTGGTCTTTTTGCACTATCACTTTCACTCTTTATCGCAAGTAATTTTAATCAACTTTTACGCAAAACCATGACATGCAACAACTAATTGCAATGAAAAACAAACAAACCAAACCGAGTCAGCTGTTCACACGTTCGTTTAGTCAAACAGTATGGTCACACTGAAGCAGCGATGGGTATTTGTCGATATCAGGCGAAACTGCTTTTGAGAAAAGCAAATGACTTAACCGCTCGTCATCTGGACGAACAAATCTGACCGGTGGCTAACCGGAAGCTTTGAGAAATTGGGCCTAAGTGCATTTTTGGTCATCAAAAGTTAAAGTAAATAAATAAACTCTACTACTACTACTACTACTACTACTATGCTTATTCATTTAGTTATGAACAAAGTCGATCCAGTGACTAAACGAAAATGGGAAGATCAACTCGATTTTGATAGGCTTCCGCTATGGACATATTGCGAGAAGGTTTTAAATAGGAGATAGCATATGTCAGCTGAAGAGTCTACCAAACCAACATCTGAAGCAAAGCTAGGTCAAAGTAAGCACAATCGTACCTCATTTTCGTTTTCGGCGGCTCAAGCCCCATCAAGAAGTCAAAAATGTGTGTACTGTAATTCAGAAGACCATTCAATTGCGAATTGCTCTTCATTTTCCTGGGTATCAGTCGCACAAAGGTTTGAGTAAGTAAAGTCAGCTCCCTTATGTATAAACTGTCTACTGTGGCAAAGTGCAAATCAGCAAAATGTCGAGTTTGTAGCCGTTCATATCATACGCTCCTCCACAGATATACAGCTGTTAGCAATAGTTTAGCGTTACCACCACCACCAAATGACCAAACTTTTTATTCAGATCATTCTTCCACATCACTTGCAATTACTATCTATCGGTCAGATTAAACAAGGTCCAGATTGTCCGATATTGCAAAAAAAAAAAAAAAAAAAAAACCTTCTCGGTCACTGAAAAGCTTCCCATCTCCAACCAAGGTTATGTCTCCAGAACAAGAGATGTGTGAGAAACATTTTCCTAACAAAATGTAAGTTCTGCCATCTGGACGCTTCCAAGTAAGGCTGCCATTTAAGTCCGATCCTAAGAACTTGGGCAATTCATTTGAAGTTGCAAAACGGCGGTTTTAGCGCTCGAACGTAGATTGTCACGAGAGGATCAAGTAAAGGGAATGTACATGGATTTCATGGAAGAGTACCTTTCATTGGGACATATGACAGAACTTGAAAATAAAATTCCTAGCGCACCTTACTATTTCATTCCGCATCAGTGCGTCTTGAGACCACAAAGTACATCCACACAACTGCGCGTTGTCTTTGATGCGTCATGCAAGACGTCTACTCAGATTGCGTTGAATGACATCCTGATGGTCGGTCCTACGAACCAGGAGGAGCTATACTCTACTCTACTCCGATTCAGATTAAAAAAAAATTAAAATGATTGCAAGAAGCAGGGTTTGAACTAGCGAAATCGTTCCCGAACTGCCCTGAGATTTCCGCATCCAAGAGCACAAACCAATAACGATCTCAGACTCAGACTCAACAAAGGCGTTAGGAATTCTTTGGCTACCTCATGAAGACGTCTTTAAAATTAAGCTGGACGACTCTTCTATGAGTGTACGAGCAACAAAACGGAACATATTATCGGCAGGGTTCGGAATTGCCCGCTCCCGCGGGCTGCGGGCAGCTCAAAAGGGCAAGCACTGGCTCGCGAACTGTTGCCCGCGGCTCGGGGCAACGAGCCACAGTTCGCGGGCAGCGGGCCAGGAGTAGCCCGCAGCTCCCCAGAAAATGCCCGCGGCTCGGGGCTGAGGACATTAGCCCGCGAGCAGCGGGCAGTTGCTGGCTCGCTGCCCGCAAACTGTTGCCCTTTGCCCCGGGCAATTTGCCCTTTTGCCCCGGGCAGTTTGCCCTTTTGCCCGGGCAGCTTGCCCTTTGCCCCGGGCAGTTTGCTCTTTGCCCCGGGCAGTTTGCCCTTTGCCCCGGGCAGTTTACCCTTTGCCCCCGGGCAGCTTGCCCTTTGCCCGGGGCAATGAGCAACAGTTTGCGGGCAGCGAGCCAGCAACTGCCCGCTGCTCGCGGGCTAATGTCCTCAGCCCCGAGCCGCGGGCATTTTCTGGGGAGCTGCGGGCTACTCCTGGCCCGCTGCCCGCGAACTTTGGCTCGTTGCCCCGAGCCGCGGGCAACAGTTCGCGAGTCGCGAGCCAGTGGTTGCCCTTTTGAGCCGCGGGCAAAGAGCGATTCCGAACCCTGATTATCGGTGACGTCAAAACTTTTCGATCCCCTCGGTTTGTTTAGTCCCCTTATTATAAAAGGAAAGATCTTATTGCAAGAGCTTTGGTTATTGAAACTGGACTGGGATGAATCGATTTCACTGAAATTGGAAACTCAGTGGGAAGCCCTTAATCAAGCTTTGTCGGATATTCAAAAGGTGGCTGTTCCACGATTTGAACATATAGAGCCTACATCACCGATTCAATTTCATGCCTTCGCCGATGCTTCTATGAGAGCATATGGTGCGTGTATTTACGTTCGTTGTTTGACTGCAGAAGGTTGTAATGTGTCATTGTTGACCTCTAAATCTAAAGTAGCGACTCTCAAGACCAAGACACTCCCAAGGCATGAGTTATGTGCCGCTCACCTTTTAGCAGACTGTCATAGAGTCAAGTCTTAAATAAAGGCTACGATCGAACGCATTATGTTCTGGTCAGACTCAGAAATAACACTCCATGGGTTTCCCAACTTAGAGCGCAGGCCACATATCAAGGAACAATATTGTGCATTTATGAAGGAATATTAGGATTTGATTAACATGTCGTTTTTAGCAGTTTGGGCCATGCACCAGATAGCAACCGAAGAATGCTCATCTTATTCAATCTTCTCTGACGTTGTTTTTCGAGACTTCTATGTTGACGACGTGCACACAGGAGGAAATTTTTCACATAATGTGCTGAAATTTTTTAAACAAGTATCAATCAAGCTGTCCAAAGGGAATTTTATTATCGGAAATGGTGTTCAAACCATCCAAATGTTCTGGCTTGAACTACAAATAAAGATATGGAAACTTGTGTGAAGTTTAGCGATGACAGCGATGTCACTGAGATGCTAGGATTGAGGAATCCGGTTTCTGATGAGCTATTGTTTTCGTTTTTGGCCAACGACCTGTCATCACTAAAGCAAAAATTTACCTTCAGCAACTTTGGAAGAAAAATCGTTTATGGGTTGAGAGTCTGTCTATTGCGTTTAATACAGCTTGGCTCAACTTTATTGGACAATTTGGAACTATGCAGCAAATATTCTTTCCTAGCCTATCACTTCGTCCAAGCAGCAATTTATAGATTCATGCCTGCTGTGACGCTAGCATGAGCGCTTATGGTCTCTCGCCTGGCAGCAGCGGAAATAACACCCATCTGCTCTGCCTTCTGTTTCGAGTATCTTATCTGAAGACAATTACCATACTCAAGCTGGAATTGTGCGGAGCAGACTCTGCTCTCTAACTTGATGCATAAAATTTCTCAAATGCAGATCCTATTATTGCTGGTGAGATTCAACCATTGTCTTGGAAAAAGTGTCTCTTGATATACTTTCAATCATTCAAGAGCTCACTGCTGGAATGGACTGGCTCCACCACCTAAACCATCGAAATATCTCCAACTAGGCAAGGTGTTCTTGGTCTCAGCATGCGCGTTGAAGGACTTTGCTGAAGGATCAAAAATTGTTAATTCTTTCCCAAGATGCAGAGAATTTTTGCCTATAAGTAAAAGATTTATTCATGGCATAAAATCTGAAATCACTGTTACTGATCTCGGCATGGGAACTAAATTGCTTTTTCCACTTCTACAACTATCCCGCTTGGGTCCTGAAATTCTAGCGCTGAAATAAAACAATTATCTGAAGCTATCCAACTCGACTTGAAACACGTCATCCAATTGTATTGCCACCAAATCATGATCCTATTACCATGGCTCTGATTATTCACTATCACGAGAAGGTGATATTGGCACTTATTCGGTAGACTTATTGGCGTATTAGTGGACGGAAGACGGTGAAACATTTAATTCAGAAATGTGTCAGATATTTCGAGCAACACCGAGAACGCTTGAAAATATTACACAGTACGACACTAAAAAGAAACCCGGGATGAGAACCTTAAATTCTGATAGAAGGGACTTCTGCAAGCATCACCTCATACTCTGTTTCTCAACTGTACCCTAGGTTCGCGTTCTATGGGTACATTTGTACTAGCAACACAAACCGACAACAATTTTAGCTTAGTAGTTAATGGTTCAAGATAAAAATCTACAAATTCAGCAGACACAGACAGGGTCATTGGGAACGTAATATCAAAAAATCGCGATGATCATAAATTTTGTTAAGGTACCTTCAAAAGGGGTCAAACCTAAATTCTTTCTTATCTTTAAAAGCGCACGGTAGTTTTCTTAAAAACTAAATTTATGATGGCATTATGGGCTATTTGGTGGGCCTTAGAGATGTTACTCCTCAGCCAAATAACAGCGAGATGGAGTACCAAACTACAAGGAATTCATTGAAAATTTGCTTAAGAGCTGTAAAAAAGTCGGTATGAAATCGCATTGCCTTTGACCTTATATTTTTGAATCTTGGAGTGTAATTTAAAACCTCTTACAATTTAGGCGCACATATGTCACTGAAAACTCGACACAGTTGAATTTTCATATATATTTATACAATACACAGAATGATATCGAGAAGGAAGAGGGAAAGAGAACTGCAGGCGAAAAATCATGCGTGGACAAAAAGGTAAGAGGAAAGAGTTATTGCTTAGAGAGTTAGACTTGCTGAGGAGAGAGAATGCCTTGCTTAAGAAAGAGTTTGAGCTACAACGGATGGAAAAATAAAAGAACAGCTGGTGCAGCCACTCCGCGGCATAAAGTTGACACAGATGTAGACAATGGAGAGGCTAAGAACTTTTGTGGGAGGGTAATTGTCAGTTCGCTGCTGCAATTGTAATAGTGTTGCACACTATGTGGGGGATTGCACGAAGCCGAGACACCGGGCTCCAGCTTCGGTTGCGGCAGAACCTGAAGGCGAATAAGTCGACCATAGAAGAGAACCCAGATGAAAACAATTATGTAAGATATTTTAAGATTATGATCATAGTCTCTGGAAGCCCCTTCAGTTTGGTGCTTTAAAAGTACATTCCAGCTGATGTTGCGATCGAAGTGATGGTGGACAAGATTGATTCTATGGGATATTCTGGCATTTATCAAAACGAATGGTAAAATAATATTACGAATATTAGATTCAGAAATGTATGCGAATAGCTTAACAGATAAATCCACAGTTCGAAAATCGCTCTTTGCTCGCAGCTCTCGAGAGCCACCTATTGTTCTCAGCTAATAGCACCAAGCGGCTCTCGGGCAGTGAGCCATAGCTCTCGGCTCGGGTTGACAGAACACTAAAAAAAAAATTGTTTAAATAT
Source organism: Lordiphosa andalusiaca (assembly GCA_035044965.1). Taxonomy (NCBI): domain Eukaryota; kingdom Metazoa; phylum Arthropoda; class Insecta; order Diptera; family Drosophilidae; genus Lordiphosa; species Lordiphosa andalusiaca. The sequence goes on along the minus strand of JAWNNM010001044.1, from coordinate 48,314 downwards.
TTTAAAAATATTTTATGTGTAGATGAACCGTCCCATCGAGCCAAAGGTAAAATACGAGATGAAGCTTGTGTTGGAAAATGAGAAACCATTCTACTGTCCACCGCGTAGATTGTCTTATAGCGAAAAACAAGAAGTTTAGAAAATTTCAGATGAGTTATTAGGATAGGGCATTATTAGGGTGAGCGAGTCACGCATTGTTATTTCGTAGTAGGAGACTTAAGAATAAGTATAGATTTCAGGAAACTAAATAAGAATTCAGCATAACATAGTTATCCGATTCCATTGATCGACGATTTACTTGAGATTAAATAACAAAAAATGGTTTATCAAACTAGATCTGAAAAGCGCATATTTTTATGTAAGAAAAACAAGGAAAGCATGAAGTACTCGTCATTTATTAATCCGTTCGGACAATTTAAGTTAACAAGATTAATGTGTGGGTTGAAAAAAGCGCCTTATGTCTTTCAGATTTTCATTATTAAGATTTTTTGCAAAATTACTGAAACAAGGCAAGGTTATCATATACTTAGATGCTATTATGATTGTTTTAGCGATAATGAAACAGACCATTTAAGCATTCTGGAGGAAGCTATGAAAAAAGTTGTAGAAAATAAGTTAAGAGTTGAGAATGAATAAATGTAAGACTATGAAAAAAAGTATAAAGTATTACAGGTACAATATAGATGAATACTAAATTTTTCGATTCCAAACGAAGTTCATACAATTCAAAGTATTTTAATTTTTGAAATGCAAAATTTTGATTATGTATTAAAACACAGGGCAAGAAAGCGTAGATTCATTGAGCAGAAGCTTGAGAATTATGGTAATCGAGAGAAAAACATTAGAGAACAATTTAGTGATATGCCAAAATAAGGATCCGAAAATAATAAAGCGGAAGGGCAGAGGGCACAAATTTTATGAAATGAGAAATGGAGTCTTATTTAAGAAATTGAAGAATAAGAAGTTATTATTCTATGTTCCTGCGGCAATGGAAACAGAGCTGGGAATGCTGATTAAAAATCTTTTCCCAATAAATTATTTAACATAGCTAAATACTCAAGTAATAATCAATTATTGGATTTAAATTAGTTATAAGCTCCAATTACAATTAAATCTTGTTGAAATTTGCTTACATTTTAGCTCAACTATTTTTTCGTGTCAATTGAATTTGTCCATTAAAACTTAGAATTAGTTGAAAATTCAAGCTTTTAATCAACTATTAGTGGCACTTGAACCCAGTCAAGTGCCAGCTGGTACTTATTTATTTTATCCCTTCCATTAAAATTTTGCTTGAGATATATTCCTTCCATTAAATTTTCAATTGGAATTTTTCACTCCAGCCAAATTTTTATTGAAAAATTTCTCTAACATTAAATTTTCAATTGTATAGTTATTTAGTGTAAATGTATAGCTCTTTAGTTTATTTAGTTAAGTTTAGATATTTAATATACAGGTTGTAAGCGGTAGCACTTATATTAATTGCAAATTACAAGTTGGCTTCTGCCTCTGTCAATCGCTCGATATAGACTGTCCGCTGCCAGCGTTGTCTCTTTGCTACAAACCCACCCTGCTTATGCTCTCTCTGAGAGTCAGAGAGTGTAAGAGCGAACTCCTGAGAGCGACTCAATAGAGAGTTAGCCAGGGTTGCCTACTACAACTCGGCCGTCCTGACAATATAAGATCCCCTGATCTTACACGGTTAACGTTAAAATCTATGTTTACAATGTTTCTCAAGTTTACAATTTACTTTCATTACTAACATAATATTAATATTAGACTTAAATTATATTTTTCCTATCCAATGCCTTATGTTCTGGCCACTCCAAACACCTTGATACGGGTTACGTGAAAGCTGGAATCCTTCTACATCTTTTAATAAAAACCTACTTTTTAAAACTTTATCAATAATATAATATAAGGCCCTTTGTTCTTTGGAATCAGTTTCTTGGTTCTTGGTGATCAGTTACAGTACTGTCAAAATTCTTGACCATTACATAATCTCCTTCTTTGTATTCTGCTGACTTTTTCTTTTTGCTATTGTAATATTCTTCATTATATAATATAATTGTGCCTGTCGTTGATGTAGTTCTTTTTTCCTTTTGGAATACTATTTCGAAATCCATCTCCTTTTCCATTTTTTGGTGAAAACGCAACATACCTCAAACAATTTTCAATTTGTTTTATAGCCTTTTCTTTAATACCTGGAAACCAATAACTTTTGTGAATCGCATCTATCATCTTGTCCCTGCCTATATGACCCAATTCATCGTGAGACTTGTATAAAACATGATCCTCCATTTCCCTTGGCACATAGAATAACAGTCTTTTATCATTTGTTTTCCTGTACACTACTCCATTTCTCATCTCAAACCACTTATGTTCTGACGTTTCCAACAACTCCTTAATTTTCCTTAACTCTGAATTTTTTCCTTGACAAATGACAAGATAGTCTTCAAAACTGTTGGTCTCTATTATCATTATGTTGGTTGATCTACTCAATGCATCCACATGCTGCATCCGTGTTCCCGATCTGTGAATTAACTCATTATCATATTCCTGTAGCTCCAATGCCCATCTCGCTATCCTTGGGTTCAACTCTATTCTATTCAAAGTGAGCGTCAGCGAATTACAATCAGTAATGATTTTAAAACGTTTTCCTTGCAAATAAACCCTGAATCTGCGCCATGCATATATTATTCTGTGATCATAAATTGCTAACGCAGGTGCTTCTAACAACTTTTCTTTGAGATTCAGGAAACACTCTAGTTCATTTTCTTCGAATTGAAATTGCTTGTCCTTTTTCAAAAGATCATTTAAAGGCTTAACGAATCTTGAAAAATCATTTATAAACCTTCGGAAGTACGAGCATAGTCCTAAGAAACTACTTACTGCTTGCGTCTTATCAAGCACCGGAAAATTTCGAACCGCATCCAAACCTTTATCATCAGCTCTTATACCATTGCCTGTTATCAGATACCCCAAATATTTTACACTTGACTGTAAAAATTCGCATTTATCCATGCGAAGCTCCAACTTATTCTGCACTAATCTCTTGAATACTTCTTCCAATGTTTCCAAATGTTCCGTAACATTCTCACTTGCCACCATAATATCGTCCATATACACAATAACCTTATTGCTTCTTATCATGTCCTCAAATATTTTGTTAATAAATCGGTGAAAAACCGCTGGAGCATTTTCAAATTGCCCTAACGGTGTCGTAAACGCAGTATACTTTATCGATTCCTCATTAACAAATACGTAAAAATACCCATTTTTTAAATCCAACTTGGAGAAAACCTTTTTGTTAACCAACTTATCCAATAAGTCATCAATCAACGGTAGCGTCAAGGTCGTCAATTACTAGCAATTCTTGAGATGCATACTCGGACTCACTAGGTTGAATAATTCCCATTTCCAAAAACTCATCTAACAGTTTCTGCAACTTTTCTTTCTCTGTGTAGGATAATCTTCTCGGTGAACAACTGAACGGTTTGTGTTTCTCTAAACTCAGCTTAATTTCGCACCTGATTAACGGTTTATCTGGTCTTTGGGTGTTCACATATTTATCCTTGAGCAATCTCTCAAATTGACATTTAACTTTGTAATCAACCTTATCACCAACACTGTATTTAAGTTCTTGGTCATCGACGTTTATGGGATATAATCTTAGCAATTCTCTTTCAACATTTTCCAATTGCTGTTCCTTCATACTTTCATTAACCATATTAATAGCATTTGCCTTTTTACATTTCATTATTATTTCATTCCTATTAACAGTTGTATTCAAATCCTCAATAACTGTTTCCTCATCCGTTTTGTCCGTCTTGATTCTACTCCCATCTGGCTTTAACTCCAAGCTATTCCATATTTTTCATTAACAGTCTCACCAACACTAACAGTTTTAATTTCTTTGCAACCACTAACAATTTCCTTTTCATTACCAACACTAACGGTTTCTTTAACATTACCAGCATTAACAGTTTCCTTTACCTTATCAGCATTAACAGTTTCATAATCTTTATCATTTTCATTTTCATCAGCCTTAACAACTTCACTTTTCTGCTCATTTCCTCCAATAACAATTTCATTAACAGTTTCTTTGCTTATATCCTTATTAACCATTACCTCACTTGTGTCGCTGCACAAACTTTCTTTAAATCTTTCTGGGTCCTTTAACGTAACCATTTTCAAGGCATTTAAATCAATCTTTAGGTCGCATGCCTCCTTCCCAGGATCACTTCATGGCTCATAGATTCGTTCGCCACAACAATTAAATGAAAATAAATCTTTATTGTCTTTTTCATAACATAACACAAAATTTTTCCAAAGGTTTTAAGCTGGCTTTCATTTAGCCCATAGTATGATTTTTCAACTGGATGAAATTTCGCCTCCTTGGGCAACTTATTTTCTTTGATTAATGATACTGGACTCTGGATTAAATTGTCTTACATAATTGTTGTCAATGTTTTTCTCAGCACTGCCCTTCTTGAGAGGGCACTTCGCCACCCAATGATCCATCGCTCCACAACTGTAGCATGATCCGGACTCACGTTTCGGCTTCTTGCAATCCTTAATGACATGACCTTTGCTGTTGCAGTTTCGGCAGCGCAATTCCTTGATTTCAACATCTTTGTTGGCTGCCACTCCAGCACTCTGCACCTGTTTTTGTTGATGTACTGGCAGACGTACTCCCGAAAACGCACGCAACATATGCCTGGGGTTTGTAAAACACTGGGTACGAGCTTGAGTACGTAGTGATTCTGCCGGAATGCCTTCGATGACTTGTTCTAGCAGCTCCTCCTCGTCGATGTTGATGCCTCCTGCAAGCATTATCTTCTCTTCGAAGCAGGCCGCAAAATTCTCTTCAAACTGCCACTTGCGAGCCCCAAATTGTCGTCTCATCTCTACCTTGGAAGTCTTCTTGCCAAACGCCTCGATCAACTGATCGCACAGCTTTTCAATTGGCTCGAATATTCGCATTGCTTCAGCGTGCAACCAAGATTGTGCAACTCCCTTCATTTTACATATGAACAACATATGTAAATAAACATTGTTCAGGTTATAAATTTCGAAAATGTTCTTTAACTGCACAATCCATCTGTTGGCAAATGCCAAGCCGTTGAAATCGACTAAAACTTCTTTAGCCATAGCGAAATTCGCGCTGCAATTTACAGTATTGCCAACTACACTACAACATTTCGACGTTTGTTTGAGCGCTGTGTGTATTTATGTTGTCAGCATTGCCAGCTTCAAAATTTGCCTCGTTGTCATTGTCTTGTTCGCTTTGTGTGTGTGTATATATGAATTCGTTGACGCTCGGCGAGTTTGATCTTGCCCATACATTTGTAGTTGTTGTATCAGCTCACGTAGCAAATTTTCGTTGTTGCTGACGATCTCGAACGGTTGTTGCCTTTCGTCTTCTGTATTCACTCGTTGACTTTGTTGTTGCTTGCTGCTACTGTTTCAGCATTCTGATGAAATTCGGCGGCGCCACCATGACGCGTCAGTAAATTTTCTTCTAGCTGGCTTGGCATGCTCCCTTGTGTTCCCTGGTCTATATCCTCCTCTTGTACAGCGATTGTTGGACCATTGCCTCGTACCTCAACCGGAATTTTCTCCAATCGAGTTACCATTTCGGCCTTTGTACCGCTTGTCTGCATGTTTAATGCCGCTAGCCAAAGTTTCAGCGATTTAACTTTGCAATCGAATATTATTTGATATATTGTTCGTACACTCAGAGAAATGTAGCACGAATCGGCGAGACCAATTCTTCAATTAAAAGAAATTTTTCAATTAAAATTTGGATGGAGTGAAAAATCCCAATTGAAAATTTAATGGAATGGAAATATACCAAGCAACATTTTAATGGAAGGGAAATAAATAAATAAGTACCAGCTGGCACTTGACTGGGTTCAAGTGCCACTAATAGTTGACTTAAAGCTTGAATTTTCAACTAACTCTAAGCTGGACAAATTCAACTAAAATTCAATTGACACGAAAAAATAGTTGAGCTAAAATGTAAGCAAATTTCAACAAGAATTAATGATAATTGAAAAGTTCAACTATTTAGATCAAGAAATTGTTTCTAGCTTGGAAAACTCCATTATTTAAAAACATTTTTTTATTTAAGCGACGACTGATTAAAAAAACTAATCAGCATTCCCAGCACTGAATGGAATCACACATGTTAAATTAGTACCACGAAAAAATGGGCGATGTGGGCATCAACAAATTTATTGAATTGATATGTTAAAGTTACACTTCTTCACAAAATTACTGACCCGCCCTAATTGACAGTAGATCCCCATGTAAAATTGGCTTCTGGTTCCAAAAATGGTATCAACTTATACCGAAGGTATAGCGGTTTCGAGATACTTCTTAAGACCCCATTTTTCTGCTTTAAAACAAGAAAGAAAGTCGGTCAAGCCCGACTATAACATACTCTGTACCAAGAAAATTTCTTTTGATCATAACTCGAAAACCGTTCATCCGATCTTCTTCATTCCTTTGGCGGATCGATAAGTTATCTTAATAACTAAATATGTCCAGAAGGAACAAGCCATCTATCTTCAAAACTGTGGGAGTTTTTTCTAAATTGCGGGGGGGGGGGGAGGGGGCGTGGCCAAAATTGAAAATAAACTTGATCTGCCTGCAGACATTAGAAGCATATGTCCCATACATGTCAAACCTCTATCTCTTACCATCTGAGTTCTGTGCGTTCATACGGACAGACAGACGGACAGACGGACATGACGGACATGACTCGGCTGTTGATGCTGATCAAGAATATATATACTTTATGGGGTCGGAGATGCTTCCTTCTGGATGTTACATACTTTTGCACAAACTTATAATACTCTATGTACCTACGGTACAGAGTATAAAAAGTTAAGTGCATTATATGCCTATTTCCTTTGGCTTATATTACCTTTTGCCAGGAATGCAAGCCGGTTCTTAGCCGAACCGGTGCTGAATCGAACCCAACCGAACCGCTTATTCCAGCTGGCGCGAACCGAACCGGCTTTCTTCCAGAATTGCTGAACCGAACCGAAAACCACAAGTAAAAATGGTTTGGTTCGGTGCGGTTCAGTTCTCTGACGAGTTTTAAAACGCGAATCGCTTTTTTCTAGCCAATAATACTTATAAATTTGGGAATTTGAAACGGGTCTTTGAGATAGTTTTTATACATTTTGTTCGACTCTCTACATCCATAACGATGCCGGATCGATGTAACATTTAATGATGACTTGACGAAAATTTAAGAACATGTTATCCTGTCTTCTGCAATTGCCCTTCGATATCTTAATTCACCTGCCATCAATCTTCATTCTTTCCTCTAGTGGACAATATTACCATTTACCTGTAGTACTTATTTACCTTAATTCCATCTTAGCACGTAAAGTTTTTTATTCTTTTATATTCTATTCTATTCTAGCCGACATTCTCTGTTTTCGAATTTCATTCCTCTAGGAACTATTGGACTTAATAAATTTTGGCCATTCTTCTAAGGATTTTAAAGACATTCAAATGGATTATTGGAATTCAATTTGCAAAGTGTGCGAAAACTCACATGACAATAGAAATCATAAAATTTCATGTGACTTTGTGAACCACTGAACCCAACCGGAACCATGTAATAAACCGAACCGGCGTTTCAGAAACTGTGTGCACCACTGAACCGAACCACTACTTAAATTCGAGTGGTTTGCATCCCTGCCTTTTGCAAGGGTATAAAAACTTTTCGAAGATTCAGAGTTCATAAGAGTTTTGTAAACGATGAAGCAGAAGCTTGGGATTCGTTCCGATAAGCGGTTTCCAACTTATTGGGAAATACGAGGCCGACAAACTACAAGGAATTCATTGAAGATTTGCTTAAGAGCTATAACAAAGTCGGTATGAAATCGCATTGCCTTTGACCTTATATTTTTGAATCTTGGAGTTTAATTTAAAACCTCTTACAATTCAGGCGCACATATGTCACTGAAAACTCGACTATTGCACAGTTGATTTTACACATATTAATACAAAACACAGAAGGATCAATGAACACCCGAGCTTTATGCTATTTGGAGTTAACCAAAAAGAGAAAACTATAGATAATATTAGAGAAAACTATGAAATACAGGATGAATGTCGTGATTTGCACAAGATTAGAGAGAATGCACAGAATAATCAAAAAAGTCCGCAGGAGTACAACGAGAATTTCGTTAATTCGAAATGGAGGAAAACGGTAAAGTAAAAAAGCGGAGATTATGTGGTTATACAAAATTTTGAAAGCAATAAAGAAATTGCAAGATAAATAATTCCGAAATACAAAGGACCATACCGAATTTCAAAAGATTTACAAAACGACAGATACGTACGTGGGGGGTTTTCAACAGACACAAGTCTCTTACAAAAGTAAAAAAAATATTAAATGTTGGTCTGATGATCGTCTCCAACGATCCATAGTTGAAGAGTTAGGACCAGAAGAAACCGAAGAGACAGATAGGGAGGAAGATGTCAACGATACAGATGAAAATGAAAGCGATACAGACTTAGTTGAAATTACAGATTTTGATGAAAAAGTAAAAGATACAGATAGGAATGTAAATGTAAAAGATAGAGATTTAAAAATGAATATGTAGGCAATACAGACTTTGATGAAAATTTCAGAAAGCATATATATAACTTACGAAGCATAAAGTAAAAAAAATGTCAAAAGAATCAGGTGATCCGTGTCAGGACGGCCGAGTTGTAGTATGTAAGGCAACATGCAATGTAATCTACCTAGGTGGCAACGCCACACTCCTTTGATTGTATATGATATTGAAAGAGAATTATTTCGATAAAAATATTTTAGGGTAAAAATATCGATAATATCGATTTTTTCGATATTTCCACAAAATGTTTCTACATGACAACGTGTCTTTACGATAAGCAAGTCTTTTGAGGTGTCACATTTTAGGTATATTTTAAAATTTTCATGTTTAAAACGTTGATTCCAAAGGGTCTAGTCTAATAAGCATACAAAAACAGCCCCTCTCTTATCAGCACCAAATTGACAATGTAAATACCATTAATGAGAAACTCACTCTCCTGAATTTTTAGTCTGACAGTCGCTATTGGAGTGGAGTTAGCTAAGTTAAATAAAAAAAACTGTTTTTTCTCAAGAACGGCTAAACAGATTTGGATGATCTAAATATATATTGTATGTTTGGTAATTTGGAGCTGATTAGAGCGGTAGACAGTTTTTTGTATGCTAATTCGGCTAGGCCCTTTGAAGCATTCAGGGAACTTCGAAATTTTGTGCTTAAGTAATGAGTTTTTGAATTCATAACTTTTAATATAGAGCTTTGGAGCTGATATATATACACTGCCCGACAACCGATTAGCACACTCTGTAGCCTATCAGTTTCAAGCAAATAACTCAGAACTCCGAATATGTTTCATGCTCATTATTCTTTTTCTATTATTCTTCATCGCTTTAGTAATAATTTTTGCGTGTAAGCTGTCTTGTTTGGGTATTTGAATTTAGTATTTATTTATTGGGACGAATCAAATAACGTAATAATGGGAAATGGAAAACTAGTGGATGAGTCTAAAAAAAGCCAAAACAAAGGCTTACAGGGAGTGCGGTCACTTGATTCTTCTTATATCGAAAAAATCGAACTTAAACAATGAGGATACCTATGGAAACAAGAAAGACAGTCGGTCAAGCCCGACTATAGCATACTCTGAACCAACGAAATTATACGCTCAGCATAAATTTTGATGCAGCAGTAGCAGCTGAAAGCAGCGCTGCTTCTGCGCTGCTGCAGCGAACAGTCTTTTGATCATAACTCGAAAACCGTTCATCCAATCTTCACCATTCCTTTGGCTGATCGATAAGTTATCCTTATTACTAAATATATCTAGAAGGAACAACCCACCTATCTTTAAAACTGTAGGAGATATTTTTTCTAAATTGCGGGGGCGGCAGGGGGCGTGGCCAAAATTGAAAATAAACTTGATCTGCCTGCAGACATAAGAAGCATATGTCCCATACATGTCAAACCTCTATCTCTAACCATCTCTGAGATCTGTGCGTTCATACGGACAGACAGACAGGCAGACGGACGGACGGACGGACAGACGGACAGACGGACAAGGCTATATCGACTCGGCTGTTCATGCTGATCAAGAATATATATACTTTATGGGGTCGGAAAATTTTCCTTCTCCCTGTTACATACATTCGCACAACTTCATGATCCCCCTTTTCCCATTTTCAATGAGAACAGGGTATAAAAAGATTATCAACCAACTCACTTTGTTATATCTAAGTTGAAAGATCAACATTCACGTCTTAGGTGAACACTATTTTTGGTTTAGTTTTAGAGCTGTGATGGACCCGGAAACATCAATTTCACCCGATTTCAGTTATTTCGGAGCATACGTATTAGGTATTAGTCTATTTATTAACGTATTGTAAAAGAATCAGCTGCCACAAACTGCCACCTTAGACGTTACATTGATATTTGCGATTTAATCTACAGGTAAATAATATTTGGGAAGAAGAAGAAAAAAAAATGTGTCAGGCAAAATTATTTTTTAGCGTATATTATGATTCACTGAGAAGGGTAACACATAATATAGGTAGTTGCAATTGAACTTTTGCAATTTGGCGCTTTGCAAGGAGCAAGTGGGTAGATTTTGTACCTTTCCTGAAGTGACCATTTCAACAGGTACAGGTATGGTTGAGATGCACGGAATTCATGCTCAAATTGGCACACACTCTTCCACGAAAAGGAGACGACTCTGAAGACACCAAAACAATGGGAAAAAGAAGGAGCTCGGGCTACTAGTCGACTGCCCAAAGCAGGGCTATGGAAACAAGAATGATGGAAATACATCGCGGAGATTATTCAACAACGATGGACAACTGCTCAGATAACAGGAATTCATCTGGATGTTCTCAAACGGATTAAGATCATTTTCAATGTCTTAAGCTGCGACGAAATTGTTGATGCCAGAAAATATGGAAAATATGCCAAGGAGACAGGAGATATTTTACGTGCAAAGTACCCAGAGAAAAAAGTTACTCCTACTGTTCATAAAATATTGGATCATGGTGAGTAGCTTATACAACAATTGAATTTTATCGATGGGAGAGTTGTCAGAGGAAGCCCAAGAATCCAAAAACAAGGACTACAAAAGGTATAGATATGCGAACACGTGCAAAATATCTCGACATCAAGAAAATACAGACCTTTTCAACATGTTGTCGGCCTCCTCTGATCCTCGTATCTCATCTCTCAGACACATCAGGACACTCGCGGAATTAACTAACGAATATTCCCCAGAAATATTAAGACTATTAAGCACTAATGATATGGAATACCTATACTGACAACATTTTACCAGAAAATTATCCATTCCCAAGTTAGAACTAATTTTGTATGGAAATAAATTTTTTTAGTAAGTACAAATAAACATTTTAGAAATTTTTTTTAGTTTTTAATATTATTAAAACTTAATTTTTAATAAATCAATTTTAAAAAATTAAAATACGGAGACTTTTTTATACAATTGTTTCAGAGTATTAAATTATCAACTTTGGTAGCCGATCCTGAGTGCCCCTGTTAACCTAAAAAGATGAACGTATGCTCATTTTAAAGCTACACGAATTCTATATCATCGTCTTCTCGAAATATCTCTTTCCGTTCAAAAGTTACGATTTTTGCAACCCCAAATTCGCTAATCCGGCCACTGTGCGCCGTGTGATCAACCAAGTTCTGCTGCTCAACTTCAGCTTTTGATTCACTCACACTGATTTTGTCAGGATAGCTTGATGCTTTAGCCTTTAACAATTGTTCGTAGCTTGGCAATAGATCGAAGGACGCTTTAGAGATTACATAGCTTTGAAAACCCATATATTGGTATTTTCTCATGTTTGTCTTTGTCCTTTATGAGAAGCGATAAGACGTCATCGATGTTTGCTTTGGTACACATTTGATTTGTTGGTAAGTTGCTCGATTGTAAAGCACAAGCAGCAGATTCATCGGTTTTCAACAATTCTTCGTCGCTTTGTTCTCTTTGAAGACTCACTAAAATCCACTTTCGGACGTCCACGATGAACTTTTAACTTTTTCTTGAGACATACTAAGCGTGTTTCTTATTGGAATTGTTTTCATTAAGCCAATTTGATTTAAATTCATAAACTGATGCTGTTTTTATACTCTGTACCGTAGGTACATAGAGTATTATAAGTTTGTGCAAAAGTATGTAACATCCAAAAGGAAGCATCTCCGACCCTATAAAGTATATATATTCTTGATCAGCATCAACAGCCGAGTCGATATAGCCATGTCCGTCTGTCCGTCTGTCCGTCTGTCTGTCTGTCCGTCTGTCTGTCCGTATGAACGCACAGATCTCAGAGATGGTAAGAGATAGAGGTTTGACATGTATGGGACATATGATTCTTATGTCTGCAGGTAGATCAAGTTTATTTTCAATTTTGACCATGCCCCCTCTCGCCCCCGCAATTAAGCAAAAACGTCAAATCTCCCACAGTTTTAAAGATAGATGGCTTGTTCCTCTTAGACATATTTAGTAATCAGAATAACTTATCGATACGCCAAAGGAATAAAGAAGATCGGATGAACGGTTTTTGAGTTATGACCAAAAAACTGTTCTCTGCTGCAGCGCAGTAGCAGCGCTGCTTTTAGTTGCTACTGCCGCATCAAAATTTATGCTGAGCGTAGAATTTCGTTGGTACAGAGTATGCTATAGTCGGGCTTGACCGACTTTCTTTCTTGTTTACATATGTATCCATTACATTTAGTATGCTCACTCATTTCGGGCATGTAGCCGATATTTTTAATGTTCATCGTCGTTCATTGATCGTTTCCTTTAGTTTCTCTGCATTGGTACCCATTTTGGTGCATCAGCAATTGAAAATATGTTATCGTGAAAACACACACTGACAGGAGTCGCCTACCAAAATCAAATCGAAAATTTGAAATCGCTATCAAAATTACAATTTCAACTTATTAAGTTCTTGTTAAGAACACAAAACACGAAACACCAACACAAAGACACCAGAACTAAAGGGTGATTTTTTAGCTATTATCTTTTTGGCAACACTGGTTTAAACAGCTCACGCACGTTTATATATTATATATACATAATTTATGGTCAGTTTGATCGACCCACTGAAGCGGCTATTCGGGCTATTGTGAGTAAATTTGAAGTGAGTATCAGCCAGAAGAATTGGAAGAGCTACCAATGCATCCAGAAAAAGTCACAGTTTGGTGCGGTTTATGGGCTGGTGGCATCATAGGACCGTTCACGTAACTGTGAATGGTGAGCGCTACCGTTTTGCCCAAAATGCAAGAGCTTGACTTGCATGACATGTGATTTTAACAAGACGGTGCCACTTGCCACACAGCACGCGCAACAGTGGACTTATTGAGAGGCGAGTTCGGTGAACATTTTATTTCCCGTTCGGGACCGGTCAATTGGCCGCCTAGATCGTGCGATTTAACGCCTTTAGACTATTTTTTGTGGGGCTATGTTAAAGCTCATGTCTATACAGACAAGCCAGCTTCAATTGACGCATTGGAAGACAACATTGAAGCATTTATTCGTGAGATACCGGCCGAAATGTTGGAAAGAGTATGCCAAAGATGGACTAAGCGGATGGACCATTTGAGGCGCAGTCACGGTCCACATTTGCATGAAATAATCTTCAAACATCAAATTATATGGACCGTACTATCGATTCAAATAAAGATTTCATGCATTTTTCTGAATTTTATGTGTTTTTTTTAAAACTTTCCTATAGCTCTTAAAAAATCACCCTTTTCAAGACGAAGCAGCTACTTCGCAATGCAAATTTGACCTTGATAGCGTTAGAATTCCGATGATTATGCACACATCTGCAAATATCTGCAGCTAACTTTAACTTTTTATTATCTTAAGACACACACACATACACTGAAAAAGAAATAAATCGGGGGATCTTGGGGCAACACAACTAAAACTTTAAGTAAATTAATAAAAACTCACACAAAATGTACTAAAAGCAGAATTAACTAAAGCATTCATTTCAAAACAACTACAACACAAGTTAACCTTTATTAATATTGGAACTTATAATAAATAACTTTAACTTCAAAATCCATTTAAACTAAATTAAAATCGGAAACGTCATTGATCGACTGACCACTTTGAAGTTCGCCTTTGTTGTGAAATATTCGCCTAGCGTGCAGCTGCGCTTTTCAAATGAACACGTGTTCACAACTTTAAAAGTATTTTTAGAAAGTCCCGTTAGCTTTCCAGAAAAACCCGGTTTGCCATTAAGAAGATTGGACATTTAAGAGACAATTTGCTTACATTTTGTCCAAATATTTTGTGATACATTTTTTATTTTTGGCCTAAGGCCGCAACCACTGTTCACTGGTGCCTTCGCACCAAGTGCGAGCATATTGATGAACGAAATGGGGGGGTGGAAGTTTGTGGAAGAGAGAGACAGAGTTTGTTGGCTAATAATATTCTCTTATGTGCGAGCGAAAATTCATTGCGCGCACCATTCAACATTTTATTAAAACTGCTGGTTGACATTTTATTAAAAGTAATATGCCGAGGGGCGCGGGGGATATAAAGGCGCGTAAAAAACTCACAGACTTGTGTTGCCATAGCAACAAGAGAAAGTAGTGAGAGCATTACGTAACACTGAAGCTGCTGTCTTTGCAGAGAGCTTATAACTTGAGCGCTCATCAGACTGATGGTGAGGAGGGGGGAATTCGTTTGTGTGGAAGAGAGAATTTAGATTTTTTAAATAAGTTTTTTTTTTTAATAATTTGCTTTGTATTGTTTTTGCGAATTATATTTTTGAAACACATGAAGCTAGCTTAACCATTCATCTCAAGTCGACTCGTAGGTCCCCATATTGCCCTGTATGTTGTGACCCCATTGATTTCGAAATGTCCACCTCGTGGTGTTCCCTGGGAACCGATATTATGTTTAATCAAAAGCCAATTCGAGCTGCGTTTTTATAGTTTAACTCACTAATAAATTCCATACATTACAGGAACAAATGAGTGAAAAAGCCTCCCAGGACCTTTTTATTCCTTCAATGAGGTCTGGTTCAGTTGAATATTTTGCCTGCCGGACTCATACACCTTCCGTACCACCCATCCACAACCATTATCTATAATATTAAGGTCGGGCGAGTATTTCGGCCAAGTTAGCACTTCTACGTTTTGACCCTCAACCCAGGATATAACAATCCTGGATGTATGGATAGGTGCGTTTTCCTGCTGGAACTTCCATTTTAAGGGCTGGTTAGAAATTGCAGTTCTATTGTGCCAAAGTAAGTATTGGCTCCCCACTCCATAACACCACCGGCACGGCTGGGCAATCGATCTAAAGGATGCTCTTCCTTTCTGATATCATGAAAGTAGTAGGCATAGCCATCAGGACGTTGGTTTAGAGGTGTTTTTATACCCTGTTCCTATTGAAAATGGGAAAAGGGGCTCATGAAGTTGTGCGAATGTATGTAGCAGGGAGAAGGAAACATTTCCGACCCCATAAAGTATATATATTCTTGATCAGCATGAACAGCCAAGTCGATATAGCCATGTCCGTTCCTCCATCTGTCTATCTGTATGAACGCGTCGATCTCAGAGACTATAAGAGATAGAGCCACAAATGATGGTAGATGTATGGCGTACGCAGATCAATTTGTTTCAGATTTGAAAAATTAGATTATTATTAAAGGTCAAAATAATGTTGCCTACATTCAGGATTACAATTTAACAGGTGTGTACAAAAACCGGTTACATTCATTTTCAAAAATTCAAAAACAAATAAATGAAAACAAATGAACAGGGTATTCTGTAGTCGGGAAACGCGACTGCAGCGCCCTTACTTGTTGTTTATTTAACATTAGCCGCTTTATAGGTTCAGCATTCGATATAGCTCTTTACAAAATGCGAACGCACGCTTTAACACCAGTTTTTAAACTCTATACCATAGGTACATAGAGTATTATAAGTTTGTGCAAAAGTATGTAACAGCCAGAAGGAAGCATCTCCGACCCCATAAAGTATATATATTCTTGATCAGCATCAACAGCCGAGTCGATATAGCCATGTCCGTCTATCTGTCTGTCAGTAGGAACGCACAGATCTCAGAGATGGTATGAGATAGAGATTTGACATGTTTGGGACATATGCTTCTTATGTATGCAGGCAGATCAAGTTGATTTTCAATTTTGGACACGCCCCCTCCCGCCCCTGCAATTTGGAAAAAACGTCTTATCTCCCACAGTTTGAAAAATACATGGTTCATACCTTCTAGACATATTTAGTAATCAGAGGATGTAGGTATCCTCAAGTATGAGGAAATAATAACTTTACGGCAGCGTTTAATGTTTTTCAATATTTTAAAAATCGAGTGACCTGTAAGCCTTTGATTTGGCTTTTTCAGACTCATCCAACGGCTTTCCTTTTCCCAGTATTAATTTAATTTGATTGTTAATTGATCCCAATTAATAAATAATAAATGAAAACACCCAAACAAGAAATTTTAAAAAAATAGCAAAGCAGAATAACGGTACTGTATACTTCCGGAGTTCAAAGTTAGTCTCAGAATGAATGAAAATGATGAAGAATAAATGAAAAATAGAGGAAAGTTAACTTCGACTCGGCCGAAGTTTGTCTACCCTTGCAGCACGTTTTCTAACTAATTTGAAGGACATATCCACTGAAAACAAACATGTTTTTACCAATAAGACAACTTTTCTGACTCTACTTTTGTATGACAGCTATATCATATAGATGTCCGATTTCGACTAAATTTTGTAGAATTAAGGAGAAGCATTAAAAACTACAAAGTTTGGAGACGTTTGCATTAAAAACAAAAAAGTTTTTCACTAGAACTAGTTTTTCGATTGATCGTTCCGATGGCAGCCATATGTTACAGTCATCCGATCCGGCCGGTTCCGATTAATGTGCAGCGTATTTGTACCAGAAGACTTCGTGCAAAGTTTGGTCGCGATTGCTTTAAAACTGACGGAGGAGAAAGCATAGAAACAGACGGACAGACGGACATGGCTATATCGACTCAGCTCGTCATGCTGATCAAGAGTATACATTCTTTATGTGGTCGGAAATGCTTCCTTCTACGCGTTACAAACATCTGGACAATTTCAATATACCCTCTGCTAGGGTATATTGACTAAAAAATGACAAATTCTGTTTTTGGGCCATAACTTAACATGTTGGGGGTGTTAGGACGAATCCAAGTAAGTGGAAATACTATACTCGACCTGCTCTACAGCGTAGGGTAGGTCATTTCAAATATTTTTTTTTGCTGTAACACTGTGTAATCGTTAGGCATTGAGCTTCGTGGTGTAATAGATCTTCCAATGACAAGTCAGAAAGCACTGGCAATGTGCATTGGCGTCCACTAGAAAACGACCCTTAGTGAGAAAAACTTGTATTTTTTAAGTGAAATGTTCTTTATTTAGAATATTAACATAAGTCCACGATCCCAAGACTCACCTAGCTGTTAAACGCATGTCAATGATAAAACATGACGAGCCTGACATAAACCATTAACAAGTCGACGCGTAGGAACCCTTTAAGATGCTCAGGCGATGTACTCCTCCCACTAGACCGACTCAGTTAGATTTAAGGGATGAGGGAGAGCGATGCGTCTTGATCTGCGTACCGCATACATCTACCTTCATGCAAAAATTTCTGGCTCTATCTCTTATAGTCTCATAGATCGACGCGTTCATACAGATAGACGGACGGACGGACGGGCGGACGGACGGACAGACGGACATGGCTATATCGACTCGGGTGTTCACGCTGATCAAGAATACATATACTTTATGGGGTCGGAAATGTTTTTTTCTCCCTGTTACATACTTTTGCACAAACTTATAATACTCTATGTACCTACGGTACAGAGTATAAAAATATCAAACAAAACCAATTGCTTGTAGCAGATGGTTAAGATTCACAAGATTGCTATTAATCATGTAAAATGTGACTGTGAAGGTCAATTTCGAAAACAGTTGCTTTGAATACATACTAATAGTAGTGTGGAATACAAAAATTCAAAAAAGGTAAAATTTGTGACTTATTATACTCTATGTACCTTTGGTACAAAGAATAAAAACATGAAAGGTCGGCCTTCATCAGTAATTACAGCAGCTAACTATCGAATCATATTAGGGCACGCATCTAATTCTCAAGACTCAGCCGCCAAAGTAAAAGGAACAAGAAAAAAAGTCAGTCCAGCCCGACTATACCATACTCTGTACCAACAAAATTATACGCTCAGCATAAATTTTGATGCAACAGTAGGAGTTGAAATACTGATTACTAAATATTTTTAAAGGAACGAACCATCTGTCTTTAAAACTGTGGGAGATATGACTTGCTAAACTGCGGGTGCGGGATGGAGTGGTGCCAAAATTGAAAATAAACTTGATCTGTTTGCAGACATAAGAAGCATATGTCCCATATATGACAAACCTCTATTTCTTACAATCTCTGAGATCTGTGCGTTCATACTGACAGATAGACAGACGGACATGGCTATATCGACTCGGCTGTTGATGCTGATCAAGAATACATATACTTTATGGGGTCGGATAAGCTTCCTTCTGGCTGTTACATACTTTTGCACAAACTTATAATACTCTATGTACCTACGGTACAGAGTATAAAAATATCAAACAAAACCAATTGCTTGTAGCAGATGGTTAAGATTCACAAGACTGTGAAGGTTAATTTCGAAAACAGTTGCTTTGAATACATACTAAAAGTAGTGTGGCCTACAAAAATTCAAAAAAGGTAAAATTTGAAAAAAAAAAATGCTCTATTAAAAACGGAAACTGGAATTGATTTGATTTGTCAACTCGTATTGAACATGGGCCGAAAAGCAAGAATTAGGAATCACTCACAAAGATGAGTGAACGCCATACAAGAGAATGACACGAATGTGCCGTGTGTGAGCGAGGTCTACCCTGAAGTTTCCCTGAATTTCACTGGTAGGGCAGTTACCCATCTCGATGGGTTCTACGATCTTTGGTTTTGTGGAGATGGATATTTTTCTGGTGTCACTGACACTCATAGCTCGCAAATGAGTGTTAACACATTTTTCAATATGATTTGCCTCAGAACAAAACAGAAACAAACGTTGCACAGACGGTCTCTCACTGAGCGAAAAACTTTTTATCGCTCCTCTTCTATTTTCTGTTACGTGTTTTCGGTTGAGCAAAACAAACGAGTCGGTTTGCCGACAACCACTGACAGAAACACTTGTGAGCAAGTGCTCATCAAACAACTGTCTTCAAATGAGCAGAACACAATAAGTGTCGGCGAAAAGTGTTTTTGTTTTGTGCGTTTGGTAGGCTGTGTGTATGTATAAGTGTGTATGTACACGGGCGCAACACAAAATCACTCATACATACGCAAAAAACACTTCGGAAGTTTGCTCTCGACAAGACCATGATACAATTATACATAATAATAATAATTGTATCATGGGCAAAACGGTCAGTGAAAGACACGAGAGAAACCGAAACAGATATAACAAATATCTTTTTGGGCGCTAAATTCAGATGTGGATAAACGTGTAAATAAGATAAATTTAGAATAAAAGGTCAACTAAGAGAATTTAACTCTAGTTTTTTGTATATGGCAAAAAAAATGCTGATAATTATTATGTGTTTTCTTACTTAATTTTTGCACTGATCGCATTAAAGGGTTCCGTAAATTTTCGTTTCTGTGCCATGATGGTTTGTTTGGACAAAAATGGTTTGGGCAGCTGTTTTTGTGCGGTGGTAAACTGACAATCTTTAAGATCATTATTCCGTGGAGCCTCGGTAAAACAGTCCAAGTTGTCCGAACTTCCAATTGCTGATCCAACAATTCTCTTTAGTCCGCTAAACATTTCTGGAGAAATTTATTGAATGAGCAGGTCCAGTATAGTGCAAAATGTCTAGGTTTACTTACCACTTCGCCGCTTTTTTTTCTTATTAATAGATTTTGTGTTGTCCTCGGCTCGTGCATTTCTATGTTTGGATGGCGTTTGCAATGCATGCACTGAGGTTCGGGCTGATGTACTTTTGTTGCTTAATTGCTCAATTATATGCAATGGAATCGTTCCAATGCGATTAGCGTTGTGGATCAGCAGCTGTACTACTTTAATGTGGTTTTTGAAGCGCACACTATTTATGTCAGAATAAGGCATAATGCTGGGCGCGAGCACAATTGCAAGATTCTCGGCATTCATTCGGTTGCTGTCCGCATGATTGGCGACGGTCTGTAGGAACTGCATGAAGTAGGCCAAGGTGTGCAGTGATAGCTCTGGCAAAAGCAAACACGTTAACTGTACGGAACGAACGCGATTTACTTCAGTGGTCTGCAGGCACCTGAGGAGCGTTTCGTGTATAAACGCTGGAATAAGTGGCTCCGGCAACTCGCGGAAAAAAAAGCTAACAATGTTGGCAACGTCAATGACGCGATGGCTTTTACCCAAGGGAAGACCAGCTTCAATAGATTTCTAAAATAAACATTCAGATGGAATACATAAGCAACATTATCAGAGGGCCAAACTCACTCGTATTTCTCGCTGCTTAGCCATGGAACCGGCTTTTCGAAAGATGCCTTCCGTTTCAACATAATCTAAAATATTACTACACGCTTCAGTAATAAATTGCGGCACTTGAACTACTGTGCCATTTGCCAAAAATGCATCAGTTAGCTTTAAAATGTCCAGTCTTTGGCGGAAAACCCGATTGCTGCATTGAATCTTTACAGAAATAAATTATTCTTAATGTTGTTGAGCTTGGTGTGATGTATATTAATCGATCGATTACCTCGGTATGTTTGACTTTCTTCTCCTTATGTTTTACACCAATTTCTTTCAACTCATTGACAATTAATGTGGATAGAATATTCGACATGATTTTAAATTTACAAATAAACTCAACGCGCAATGTTTAAACACTTCATCGGCGAAAACATTCCAGCGCATCACACTTAAGATTTATCGATATCGATGAAGCGTTTCTACTGCAATGTGCGTCAAAATACCGTCGACTTTTTAGCGTCGACTTGGAACGGTTAAGTATGGAACAAAACGGATATTTTTATTTTGCGACAAATTAAATTGCAAAATGTTGCGAAAAGCGTAAACTATTGTTTTAATTAAGGTTTGGGTGGGTTTGAGCACTGCACATACTGAAAATATGACACTAAAAAATCGGCTTGCCACATTTTGAACTATATCTCCTCTCTCAGGGAATGGCATGATAAGCACGGTATGCCAAAATTTCGGGCATATATTCAAGTATATGCATACAGCTCAATCGATAATACAGTTTTTGAGAAAATCGGCTAACAGTGGATCAACCACCAAAAACTCCCATACAAAAGTCATTCAAAAAATTACGTTTAAAAATATGCGCCAAATGCTAAGTCCCAAGGCAATGGCACACATTGCACGGTATATTAGCTTAAAGCGGGGATATTCAAGAGTGTACCTAGCAAATTTCAGCTGAATCGATAGAACAGTTTTTGAGAAAATCGCATAACAGTGAAGGTGGCTCGGCTTCAGGGTTTCCACTGCTAAGGCTGCCAGCGACAGTGGAACTATTATTTTTGCTCAGAGGCAATGGCACGTTTTGCACGGTAGTATATATGGTTGGCTATATTTTTTCCCTAATGCCTTGCCGAGTCGCCAGCATTGGCCAGGGTGGTCATACAAATTCGACGCAACCAACCTCACAATTTTCCCATACAAAATCGAGCAAAAAAATCATGTTGTGACAACATTCTTAATTGCTCCGCTCACAGAGTCTGGACCGACATGCACGGTATATCAGCTAAAAGGGCACATATTCAAGAACATTTCCTCAAAATCTGATCAAAATTAATCCATACGTTTTCGAGTAATTCGCAAACCAGTGGGCACACCTTGGCATGGTGTCGCTACTGCTAAGCCCTGTGCGCTGTATACCCATCCGGAAGTAGTGAGCAGAACTAGTCAAGCTGCAGTCATACCGATAATCGACGCTAACTTTTTGAGCTTGGACCGACATGCACGGTATCCCCAGCGATTAAGAAGTTAGCGTCGAATGAGGTTATGTTGCACTGAGTGCGCCAAGTTGCAGTATGACCATTGACCACACTAATCGAAATAATATAATTTAAACTTCAATTTTCTCCAATCGTACTGGATAAATTTAGTTTAAACTCATCATGAATACTAATTGAAGCCTTCTTAGTCGCTGGGGACACCGTGCATGTCGGTCCAAGCTCAAAAAGTTAGCGTCGAATGAGGTTATGTTGCTCTGAGTGAGCCAAGTTGCAGTATGACCATTGACCACACTTATCGAAATAATATAATTTAAACTTCAATTTTCTCCAATCGTACAGGATAAATTTAGTTTAAACTCATCATGAATTCTAATTGAAGCCTTCTTAGTCGCTGGGGATACCGTGCATGTCGGTCCAAGCTCAAAAAGTTAGCGTCGAATGAGGTTATGTTGCACTCAGAGCGCCAAATTGCAAATTGCAGTATGACCATTGACCACACTAATCGAAATAAAAAAATTTTAACTTCAATTTTCTCCAATCGTACTGGATAAACTTAATTGAAATTCAGCATGGATACTAATTGAAGCCTTCTTAATCGCTGGGGATACCGTGCATGTCGGTCCAAGCTCAAAAAGTTAGCGTCGAATGAGGTTATGTTGCTCTGAGTGAGCCAAGTTGCAGTATGACCATTGACCACACTTATCGAAATAATATAATTTAAACTTCAATTTTCTCCAATCGTACTGGATAAATTTAATTTAAACTCATCATGAATACTAATTGAAGCCTTCTTAGTCGCTGGGGATACCATGCATGTCGGTCCAAGCTCAAAAAGTTAGCGTCGAATGAGGTTATGTTGCACTCAGAGCGCCAAGTTGCAGTATGACCATTGACCACACTTATCGAAATAATATAATTTTAACTTCAATTTTCTCCAATCGTACAGGATAAATTTAATTTAAACTCATCATGAATATTAATTGAAGCCTTCTTAGTCTCTAGGGATACCGTGCATGTCGGTCCAAGCTCAAAAAGTTAGCGTCGAATGAGGTTATGTTGCACTGAGTGCGCCAAGTTGCAGTATGACCATTGACCACACTAATCGAAATAATATAATTTAAACTTCAATTTTCTCCAATCGTACTGGATAAATTTAATTTAAACTCATCATGAATACTAATTGAAACCTTCTTAGTCGCTGGGGATACCGTGCATGTCGGTCCAAGCTAAAAATTTAGCGTCGAATGAGGTTATGTTGCACTCAGAGCGCCAAATTGCAAATTGCAGTATGACCATTGACCACACTAATCGAAATAAAATAATTTTAACTTCAATTTTCTCCAATCGTACTGGATAAATTTAATTGAAATTCAGCATGGATACTAATTGAAGCCTTTTTAATCGCTGGGGATACCGTGCATGTCGGTCCAAGCTCAAAAAGTTAGCGTCGATTATCGGTATGACTGCAGCTTGACTAGTTCTCCTCACTACTTCCGGATGGGTATACAGCGCACAGGGCTTAGCAGTAGCGACACCATGCCAAGGTGTGCCCACTGTTATGCGAATTACTCGAAAACGTATGGATAAATTTTGATCAGATTTTGAGGAAATGTTCTTGAATATGTGCCCTTTTAGCTGATATACCGTGCATGTAGGTCCAGACTCTGTGAGCGGAGCAATTAAGAATGTTTTGACAACATGATTTTTTTGCTCGATTTTGTATGGGAAAATTGTGAGGTTGGTTCACTGTTAAGCGGATTGCTCGAAAACGTATGGATTGATTTTCATCAAATTTTGAGGATATGTTCTTGAATGTGTGTCCTTTAAGCTGTTATACCGTGCATGTCGGTCCAGACTCTGTGAGCGGAGATCTGATCGATAATGTGAGAGTGTGATTTTTCAACTTCAGTTTATTAACACGTGCAATGCATAGATTCGCCCACAAGATAACTTAAACAAAAGCTTATGAAATTCTTAACAATTTTGCATTAAAAGTTTTTTAATTTGATTACTTAATAAGGTAGAAATTCAAAAACAAAAAATGATCCAGTGTTCCAAATTCCATAGTTCCAAAATCGACGCTATCTCATCGACGCTATTTTGACGGTCATACAAATATAAGCGGTGTTCCTGAAAGCGATTTAAATTTGATTTATCAGCCATGCTCCCATTTTCGTTTTCGCAAAAACTTTGTGATTTGATCACCAAATCGTAAAAGTTGGTGCTCCGACATTAGGAAATCGCAAAGTTTTGCCGTTTTTAAGCCGGCGACATCTGAGTCCGTGAAATGAAAAGTAAATGCAAAATATAGGTTGATGCACAAACAGACAGCCCACGGAACTATTTTTATTCTGTTCTCTAAGCTTTTTAGATTTGTCTTACGGACTCTCCCACTGAATTCGCTCTAACGAAATATTTTGTAATCAATTATTTAATAGAGACACACAACATTGAGCTAGATGGAAAACTGCTCACAAAATCAACAATTTGCGATTTGGCCATGGTTTATATCGATATATGACTATCGATAGCATGAGTAGTGGCGCTCAGCTGTTTTTGTTTTGTGAAATGACACAAAACAAGCTGGGAATGGAACATTATCGAGGAAAAAACTGGCGAATTTCGGAGCGCTCCAAATTGAAATCGTACGAATATGTTAAAATCGTAATTCGCACAAATACGTGAAAGCCGGAGCATGGCTGTATATATTATTTTTAAGCAAATCTATATCAGTTGACGGAGTCACCCTTTTTGTACACCGATTTGATTTAGAATTCGTGAACAGCTGGCAGTGTGACCGTACAGCTGATTGGCCATGGGCGCTATATCGAACAAAGGCGCGAGAGCAACTATTATTCTATTTTTCTTGGCTTTTTAAATAGTAGCTGCATGCAGAATATTTTATTTTATTATGAACAAGTGCTTGACAAACAAGTCAAGCACAAGCTGTAAAAACTGGAGCACTTATGACTCCGTCCACTTCAGGCCACTGATCGTTCTTTTCTTTAAAGAGACTCGATTGGTTTCTAAAATCCATTAAATAACAAGAAAGAAAGTCAGTCAAGCCCGACTATAACATTCTCTGTACCAACGAAATTATACGCTCAGCATAAATTTTCAAGCTGCAGTAGCAGCTGAAAGCAGCGTTGCTACGGAGCTATCGCAGGGAACAGTCTTTTGATCATAACTCGAAAACCGATCATCCGATCTTCTTTATTCCTTTGGCAGATCGATAAGTTATCCTGATTACTAAATATGACTAGAGTGAACGAGCCATCTATCTTTAAGACTGTGGGAGATTTGACGTTTTTTCTAAAATGCCGGGGCGTGGTAAAAATTAAATATAAACTTAATCTGCCTGCAGACATAAGAAGCATATGTCCCATACATGTCAAACCTCTATCTCTTACCATCTCTGAGATCTGTGCGTTTATACGAACAGACAGACGATCAGAAGGACATGGCTATATAGACTCAGCTGTTCATGCTGAGCAAAAATATATATACTTTATAGGGTCGGAGATGCTTCCTTCTGGCTGTTACGTACTTTTGCACAAACTTTTAAAACTCTATGTACCTACGGTACAGAGAATAAAAATGCATTTAATTGTTTAAACTTTAAGTGCAACAAGGTGTAACATTCTCCATAATATAAACACAACAGATTTTAAACTTATTCAGAGCGCACCATGAAAGAACGGTCACACCAAATCGAACTCAATTCTAAATCAGCCGCAAAGCTGATTTAATAAATCTTTTAGTATGACCCAAAATGTATGCTTACTTTGGGCCCACTAGACAATTTGTATGGAACAGCTGTAAACAGCTGATTGACGAAATCTAAATCAAATCTAAATCGCTTTCTGGAATACCACTATTATAGGCAATTTGAAATAGAAGCGCGTCATGCGTTTTCCATTGCGCACACATATACTACAACTAATTAACAATTTACTCTATTTATGTCATAATATGCACATTACCCAGTCCAGTATTGTGTTTCTGCCAAATATGACTACTTACTTCGTCTTTCGGCAACAACGTGGATGACGTGAAAGCACAAGCATCTTTTTCCCCATTCAAAAAGCATAGAGCGCTAGTGGGGACATTAAGTTCAGTCTCATTTGGATGCATGTGCTTTTATTCTTTACACCTGATGTGTTGTTCAGTACTGCCTAAAGAGCAAATATCGTCACTAGCACAAAAAAAATCAGCTGTAAACCTGTGCCGCGAAAAAACAAAAAACATGATTACAAGTAAAAGAAAAGGTAAGAAAGGGTTTAATGGTCTATATACAGATATAGGTATAAAACGAATTTTTAACCTGTTATAAGATTTTACAAGAGATTTGATGCCCCAGCTGGCTGGTGCCAGGGCCACAGTTGCCGGCGCTGCTCCTGCCGAGATAACTGCTGCCGGTGATGATGATGTGGAACTTTTCGCTTTCGATGATTAGGAAGATTAGGAAGCTAAGCTGCATATATTGTTAAGAAATCAAAGAAACCCGCCTTATTGCCAAATCCTCAGTGGCGTCAATCCCTGGGATGATGAAAACGACATCATGGATATTAAGAAGAATGAAATGGACGATCTGCTTTGGGGTGCCTCCAAATTGATTCCCGTGGGCTATGCTATCAACAAGCTGCATATTATGTGCGTCAATAAGGATAATGAAATGTCAATTGTTTTTCCTTCAGGAGAAAATTTTAAATTTAGTAGTCTGTTTATATTGCTACGATTAAGAAAATCTAAAACGGCAGATGTTGAGCCAATATATATGTTTTGAAATGGAGCTAGTGAAGATTGACGTCCAAAAACTTCTACGTCGTTGTGGTACACTCTGCAGAAATTGAAAGTTGCTGCAGCCATTTTTGCAAAACTCGCACTTTTGCACCATTACGCCGTAATATTGCTTCATCACAGATAATAGTTACGAATAATACGCTTGAGTTCAATTTCCTCAAGTCGTAAACAAGTTCCTTGCTGATGTCAAAAACCAAAACAAAACTCAGCTATTTTCCTAACTATTAACGCATAACGCAACATTGTGCTAAT
Source organism: Lordiphosa andalusiaca (assembly GCA_035044965.1). Lineage (NCBI taxonomy): Eukaryota > Metazoa > Arthropoda > Insecta > Diptera > Drosophilidae > Lordiphosa > Lordiphosa andalusiaca. Next base: position 21,168 of record JAWNNM010001044.1, on the reverse strand, counting down.
GCTAACAGTTTATGGTGATGCATAATCAAAAAAAAACTTCCTTAAAACACCTGTACGTTTTCGCGCATGAAATATCATTCACTGCGCGTTAATGGGTGACACGCAACTTCGTGGAAACGGTTCAAAATATGTGTATAGTCAATTATACATAGAACTACCTTAAAGTTGAAATCGCGAACTAGTTCATTTGTGGGTATTAGTTCCATCTTTATAAAATAAAGGAAAATTTTCACGTCATCCACGCTGTTGCCGAAAGACGATGTAAGTAGTCATAGTCATTTGGCAGAAACACAATACTGGACCGGGTAATGTGCATATTATGACATAAACAGAGTAAATTGTTAATTAGTTGTAGTATATGTATGCGCAATGGAAAACACATTCAAATAGCTACGTGTATATGTATGTATGTATGAATGTGTACTCTTATGGTATCATGCGGCAAATTTTCTTGAACTTGCCGAAGCTAAATTGCAAGAATAAATATATATTCAATATATATATGCGCTTAAGAAGCATATAATTTATGAGTGAAATGTGAATTCCATTTTTTATTATGGAGCTAAGAATTGGAATTTAATTTCAATGCTGCCATTTTGGGCTGCCTTACAAAAATTAAGTGTGTGGCATATGTGCGTACCTACCTTAATGGCGTATGCAGATATTTGCATATGTATGTACTAATCATGAGTGTACCTACCAACTAATTGACAATTGTTTACATTGCAGGAGACAGTTATATGTATTATTTACATACTTAACAGCTATGTTTTTTTCTTTTGTCCATTATATAAATTAGCACAACATTCTAAACATACGGAACGTTTTCGGCGTGTTTCGTCAATTTGCTCTGTTTTGCAAATTACGTCGAACGCCTCCTCCATTTTTATTGCTGGTGCGCCGCTGCAAATACAAGAAACCTCTAAAATTTAATTTTAGTCAACCAGTTCAACTTCAGTAAGTACAATAACATGCTTTTGGAACTTTTGCAAATTGATTGGTAAAAATTGGTAAAAAAAAAAGAAATATTAATTCAGGAATGCCCCACTTTTGTACAATTATACAAACTTACACACATGTACTTTGTTTTATCAAACACAAATTTTTCTTGCCTTGTTTATTTTTCAGACAGTTTTACAACTCGAATCTTGCCACCTGGGAGCATCAACCATCATCAGAGTCATCATTGGACGAGGGACCTTCAACCCACTCGATACATATTTTAAAACCGCCTACGCCTACAACTGATCAAGGACATCGGGTGGAGATGACGCTACCAAGTGCCGCTCGCGTTTACACAGACGTGAACGCGCACAAGCCGGATGAGTACTGGGACTACGAAAATTATGTGGTCGACTGGGGCAATCAAGATGACTATCAACTGGTCCGCAAACTCGGCCGTGGAAAGTACTCTGAGGTGTTCGAGGCCATCAACATAACAACCACAGAGAAGTGTGTAGTAAAGATTCTGAAGCCAGTGAAAAAGAAGAAGATTAAGCGCGAGATCAAGATCCTGGAAAATTTGCGTGGTGGGACCAACATCATCACACTGCTGGCCGTCGTCAAAGATCCGGTGTCGCGCACGCCAGCGCTGATTTTTGAGCACGTAAACAACACGGACTTTAAGCAGCTCTACCAGACACTGACAGACTATGAGATCCGCTACTATCTGTTTGAGTTGCTTAAGGCCCTCGATTACTGTCACAGCATGGGCATCATGCACCGTGACGTAAAGCCCCATAATGTGATGATTGACCATGAGAATCGCAAACTGCGCCTTATTGACTGGGGACTTGCTGAGTTTTATCATCCTGGTCAGGAGTATAATGTTCGAGTGGCTTCGAGATACTTCAAGGGCCCGGAGCTACTCGTCGATTACCAGATGTACGACTACTCGTTGGACATGTGGTCACTCGGCTGTATGCTGGCATCAATGATATTTCGGAAAGAGCCGTTCTTCCATGGCCACGACAACTACGACCAGCTGGTGCGCATTGCCAAGGTGCTGGGCACCGAGGAGCTGTACGCCTATCTGGACAAGTACAACATCGATCTGGATCCGCGATTTCATGACATTTTGCAGCGCCACTCGCGCAAACGGTGGGAGCGGTTTGTGCATTCGGACAACCAGCATTTGGTGTCGCCGGAGGCACTAGACTTCCTCGACAAACTTTTACGCTACGACCACGTAGATCGTCTCACAGCTCGCGAGGCCATGGCGCATCCATACTTTTTGCCCATTGTCAACGGTCAAATGAATCCCAACAGCCAGCAATAAGAGGAAATGAACAACATTCGGACGTAGATGCATATTACGATAATAATTATAATGATGGATGATGTTGGCAGTGCAGTGTGTCTTGCAGTTAGGGGAAAGCAAGCAGAAATCAGCAATAATGCATTGAGTTTGGCAAATTACAGTTAAAAGGGCGACGGACTGTTGTAGAAAATATATAGAATATACATACACACAAACTCGATTTACTTCACTTATGCAACAATACAAATGTTAAATATGCCGAAAGTAAGGATTATATGAAATATTATCTCTGGGAAAGCAGAGATATGACTCAATACAATGCATACCCAAAACATACATACATACATAAACACACACATAAGCATACCGAAATATATTTGTGTACAAACTCATACATACACAGGCAACAGAACAACAGGCTCCATTATAATTAACATATATTTATACCTAATAATTATAAATATAATCCAATAAATTGTTTTCATTTCGTAATCATTAATCTTTCAAAGTCAATTGCAGTAAGTATTTTGACACCAAACAACTTCTCCGATAAGTATTCCACAATCTAATATACATTTTGAATGCCAATATATGTCGATATACCAGAGAAGTAATTATTCGGATAACGAATCATCTAGATAATTATTTGAATTCAAATGTTATTTATGAAAAACAATTTGTAAATAATTTTTAATAAATAATGAGCATGATTATTCGGACGAATATCTAGATAAAACTATTTGTTATTTGAATAAAATTATACGTCAAATAACACAGTATTACAGCGAATATATTCCTATGAAATGACCTACGGTACTCTGTGGAGCAGGTCGATTATTGCATTTCCTCATGAGGTATAGTCACTTTTCAATCATATATTCCTCAATATAATCTCAAACTCGAAATGTTTGTATTTTATTTTAGAACTTAACAATATAATTCCAGTTTTGTCAAATTTTGTGAAATCCTGAAATTTTGTTTTTAAATTGTATTCATATTTTTCAGAATGAAAACAGTCAACTGATAAAAAAAAGTTTACAAAAAAAGGTCACTTTTTAACCAGAGAAGATACCATTCGTTCCTAATGTATTTTCGGGTGCTGAGTTCAAATAAATTGTCTGTTTTTTGCTAAGTTTGCATAAACGTGTGGTGAACGAAGTTTGCTTACATTTTTGGCTACACGTAGCCACATTAATAACCCTATTCAAACACATATGGTTCTTAGTAAACTGAGAGGAACAAAATAATATATAATAATAATGTCACGAAAAACCAAATCAAAAGTTTATGTTTGATTCCTAAGATACCATAATATTGATTTAAGTATTATTAATTAAATTTTTCAGAGAAATTTTTTCACACGCCAGATAAAAAAATCACCAAATTTACTTTTTTAATAGACCATTGTGCTCTTTGTTTTACTACATATATATTTTTTTTGTATCACTGCGCTTTTAAAAGTTATGGACTAAAAACTAATCTAATTAACGACTTATTTCTACTCTTTTTTCATCAAATTTGAATAAGCTAAGAACAATTGAAGTAAAATTACTTTATAATATAAACTCACTTAATTCACAGTATTATCATTGTTATTTAATAATTTTAAGAAATTTTAGTGGTAATTATTAAGTGAAATAAGTCGAAAATTTGTATAGTTTTTAGACCATAACATCCAAAAGGGCAATGATATCCAAAAAGTGTAAATGTAGTAAAGTCAAGAGCTCAATGGTCTAAATAGTAAATAATTTTGTGGTTTTTTCAATGGAAAAAAAATATCGCATAAACCTGATGTGCTGGTTCAAATCGGACCATTTTTTTTTAATTCAGCACCCGAAAATACATTAGGAACGTTTGCTATCTTCTCTGGTTTAAAAGTAACCTTTTTTATGTAAGCTTGTGTAATTACAGAATATTTTGAATTGTTAAAGCTTAAGTTTCTGTTTTCATTGAGATCCTTAGTATGTCCTTTATTACTGCAAATAGCAGGGATGCAAACCGGTTTTGAACCGAAACGACTTTCTTTCAGAAATGCTGAACCGAACCGAAAACCACAAAAGCGGTTCGGTTCAGTTCTCTGACGAGTTTTAAGACGAAGCACTTTCCACTAGCCTAAGATAATTGTTATACCCTTGCAAAGGGTATTATAATTTTGCCCAGAAATTTCCAACGCATTGAAATATTCATTTCCGACCCCATAAACCATATATAATATAATATATTCTTGATCAGTGTGACGAGCTGAGTCGATTGAGCTTTGTCCGTCCGTCCCACCGTCTGTTCGCCTGTCTTTCTGTTTCTACGCGAACTAGTCTCTCAGTTTTAAAGCTATCGAGCTGAAATTTTGCACAGAGTCTTATTTTTGCTGCACACTACTAATATGAAGGAACCGACCGGATCGGATGACTATATCTTATAGCTCCCATAGGAACAATCGGTCGGAAAACTAGTTTAAGTTAGAAAAATTTGTTTCTTTTTAATGGAAACGTCTCCAAACTTTGTAACCGTAAGTTTTTTTTATAATTCTACCAAGTTTTATTAAAATCGGACAACTATATGGCATAGCTGCCATACAAAAGAAAGGTCTGAAAAACAGTCTTTTTGTTTTTAATGGTAGCATCCTGCAATTTTGTATTTGTTTTATTGTTTTATTTGTTTGTTTGTTTTTTTTATTTGTTTTATTTGCATATAATTTTGCTAAATTTTGGCCAAATCGGATGACTATATAGCTTAGCTCCCATACGAACAATCTGTCGAAAAATGGGAAAAAGAGTATTTTTTGAAAATATTTAAGCGAGCACTTGCAAGGGTATACAAACTTCGGCACAGACGAAGTTAGCTTAGCTTTCTCGTTTTATATTTCTTTCAAACGTGTATTCCTGTAAGTCTCCTGCGATTGCCCGCTGGTCACTTAATATACCTGTCACCAATCTGCATTCTTTTCTTGAAAGTTGATAATTTGAAAATTGAGGGTAGTGTATACCAGAGTTGGCATTACTCGAATAAAAAATATTCTAGCTAATTATTTGAAATCAAATGTTATTTTTTAAATTTTATTTGTAAATAATTTCGAATAAATGACGATCAATCGAAAGATTATCTAGATAAAATTAATCGGTATTTTATTAAAATAAATTAACAAATAACACTTTGAATCAATTATTTGTGAACAAATTGGGCTTATGCAGCTATAATAGAATGTTTGTTATTCGTGAAAAATTTATCGCAGATAATTTATTCTGACTCGAATAATTTGTCGAACAAATAAATTTCGATTATTTTAATTTCGCATACATTTTTTCGAATAAAGCATATTTGAATTTTATTCGAATAATATTAAATTTCTGAAAAATTATTCGTTATCCGTATTCGAATAAAAAAATGGCAACTCTGGTGAGAAATTGAGAATTTTTATTTTCGATATTTTTTTTGCCTAAATTATGTGATAAGGTGTTATAAACATTCTCTGAAAGTTTAAAGTCAAAAAATATGTGTTTTTTTTAAAGAACTATTTATGTGCTAGTAGGTCTGGCATAAAATCACATCATTTGTCCATACTTGCATTTTGCTTCTATTGTTTTCTTCCTGTTGCCAAATTGATGTGCTGTCGAGGAAGAAGGAGATCTTTATGGTACTGGCGATGGAGAAATACTGTAATTACGTTTGCTCACCTTATTCAAGGGATTAATTTAAACGTAAAAAATTAAAAATGTCATTACTTAACATCAAAAAACCCAAAAAAGCTATTAAGTATTAGTTTCTATTTATTGGATATACAAAATTTTTAAAATCTAATTTTTCGGTTTTGTAAGATTTTTTTACGTCTTGACGCACTTCAGCCAAAATTTCTCGGGAACTGCTCAACCGATTTTCGGTCAAAACTAACACCCAAATGTATCAAATCCATGCTTTAAATTTGTTTGAAATAAAATTTGTTTAATGGAAATGAGCTGTCGAAACTTCAAACACGATTATCTCGAAACCACTTTTTCGAGCACGTTTCACACGATTAGAAGAGTAACCATGACCGAATTTCAAATTGTTTTTTTATTACTCCTAATTCCCACCATTATGGTGTCTTCTAGGATACTTTGGATCGGTCAATAAACATCGGAGTTAGGACCAATGAAAAGGGTTATACAAGGTCGGTTTTCGAAATTTTGACTTTGGAACCCCATATCTCCGATGTTTATTGAACGATCCCAAATATCCTAGAGACAGCAAAACCACATCAGCTGCCAACAAAACGCCGCTTTAATTTTTACATTATTTATTTAATTTTTATGTGAAATATTGGCCTATGTTTTGACTATTTGGCCAACTTTGAACCGGAGTATAACAACAACAACAAAAAAATGTCTATGTTGGTTATTAGCTGCGCCGATGCGGAGCCCCAATCTGCCCGAAAATAAACACGCGGCTTGCAGTGGTTCTTTCCAACTGCGGCGGCTGAGGCACTTGTCAACCAGAACAAACAGCTGGTGTTCGAGTTTGAAATGACAATCTTACTTTAATGGTTATGTAATTTTTAGATTTGATATGCAAGGCTGAACTACACAGAGGGTGAATCCGACTTCTTGGGCTGACGCTGACAGACTTGAATATACTTAATGACTACCGCTGTCACCAGGCAGACGAAATTCCAATAAGCTCATGACAAATACAGTAATTTAACTCTAACTGCTTCTTAAGTTTGCCCGCTGTCAACGGCTGCTCTTTTCATTGTTGATCGCGCTCTTTCATTGCACAGGCACAGATAGCCAAACATCTCTTAGGCTTAGCAGCAGCCAGAACAGTCTAACTTCAATTTAACCGACTACCTATTTAATCAAGAAAATCTGTTGATATTACCAATATTAGTTTACTTTTAGTTTTTGTGAAATTTAATATTTTGTAAACCTTTAACGGCACCTCAATGTTTTTGCACATTCTAAGGACATTACGACAGAAATCATAATATTTCATAGTAAGCCTTTATGAACCACTGAACCGAACCGAAACCGCTCCATAAACCTTGTAATGAACCAAACCAGCGGTTCAGAAACTGTGTAAAATACTGAACCGAAGCATTGCTTATTTTTGAGTGGTTTGCATCCCTGGTAAATAGCCTATAACATACGTCCAGAAATTGAATTAGCCTAGTTTTGAAGAAATAATATTTCCAATTCAGCCCACTCTGCGATAATTAATTCTTGGTTCTTTTAAAGTGCTTAATTGTCTCTAAACTTTGTTGGATATGATCCCGCAAAGATTCTTTTAGTAGCGTATCATCGATTTTTTTTTAATTTTTCGGGTAATTGGCTTTGAGGCTCGAAGAAGCTACAGCAAACATATTCTTGGCGATATCTTGAGGACATTGCAAAAAAAAAACCCGAAATTGGGCCAGATCAGTCTGATTTGAAGTAATCTATTGAATTAAAAAGTAAATTTTAAAGTTACCATCATTGGATCACACCCCTTCGCTCATCGGTTAAAAAATAAAACTATATTTACGTATTTGGTTCTCCGAATCATGTTTCCAAGCAAATATTAGTTGAGCGAATTCAATTGCATCAATCACTTTTTGACTGTAAGAAGCGCCACTAACGCGTTTATTGATTTAGAGATATAACTTTAAAATTAAACAGCCATTATTTATCCGGGGCTTCTCTCTCTTTTGCGTAAATTTATTATTTATTATGCTTTCAAAATGAGCAGAGAGCTGATCAGATGAAGAGCAACAAAGTTTCATCCAACAATTTTCCGCCCATTTTTTATCTTTGTGGGTGGATTTTTAAAAAATTTACAGTCAGGTATTACGAAGTTTCTTGAATGCAGCTCCGAAATGCGTTTGCATTTAATCGCTGGGAAGTAAACTTTTGTATAATCTTGACCACCAATATTCTACCCATGGGGCTGAATTTGTCAAAAGAATAGCAACCTGTCATTGTTGAATTTTTGATTTTTTGATGACAACAATGGCAGGTTTCTATTCTTTTGACAAATTCAGCGCCATGGGTAGGAGATTGGTGGTCAAGATTGTATAAAAGTTTTCTTCCAAGCGATTAACGATATTGTCATCGTTATTTCTTAGACTATCCTAGTTTCAAATCAATTGGGCTGAAAATAGTTTTTTTGGATGCGATGTGACCCGGCTGTCGAATTTGAAAACATCGCAAATACGCATCTTAATTTATTTAGCTTACTTTCCTTACAAACCGAATTTAAAGTCATTCGGACTAATAAAAGTTTTTTGCATAATGCATTTTTTTCGAGAGCTTTCCGACCCCACGGTTGGATTTTCCAACATCGGAAAATACAGTGATGCAGACCGGTTTTGAACTGAACCGGTTTTGAACCGAACCAAGCCGCTTATTCCTGCTGGTGAAACGGATCGCAAGTCGAACCGGCTTCCTTTCAGAATTGCTGAAACGAACCGAAAACCATAAAGAAAATCCCTTCGGTTCGGATCAGTTCTCTGACTAGTTTTAACGGGAATCGCTTTCCTCTAGCCAATGATTTTTATTAAATTGGAAATTTGAATCGTTTCCCTAAGATCATTTTTAAACATTTCGTTTGACCCTCTACATATTTAGCGTTGTCGGATCGATATAACTTTTAAGGATGACCTGACGAAAATTTTACAACATGTCTTCTGCAATTGCCCGCCGATCTCCTAATTTACCTGTCATCAATCTAAATTTGTTTCTCCATTGGACAATATTTTCAATTTTCTGTGGTACTCCTTAACCTTAATAAATACATGCTAAATTACTCTATTTCACCCGTTTGACTGGAAATTCGGTTAGTAAGTGAAATAATTTGAGTTGCCATTTTCCGATGTTGGAAAATTTGACCGTAAGGTCGGAAAATTCCCCGAAAAGTCTGCATGGAAAATAACTGTATTTCTTCTTAACAACAATCTCAATCTGCCAATTAGTAGTGGCATTCCTCTAGGAAATGATAGACGAGTCCTGGGAATCCGACATAATTAACTTTGGACATTGCTCTAAGAATTTTAAAGATATGCAAATGGATTATAGGAATCAAATTTCAAAAATGGTCGAAAAGTCAAATTACTACAGAAATCATAATATTTTATAATGTGCCTTTATGAACCACTGAACCGAACCGAAACCTCGGTTCCTTTAACTCCAAAACCCACTCAGGGCGGGAGTTTCCCAAGGCCCACAGTCCCAGTAAACGGCGTATCTCCGCCTTGATAAAACTCGCACTAACGGGCTCTAGACATAACAACAAAAACCGGACACAGACCATGAGGTTTCGATGACACACCTCTGCTCACCCAATCTTCCACACGACATGTCGACATATTTCAGTTCAACCTGCCACATATCCGGGTCGGCTTACTCCATGGTCATGGAGATTCCCATGCACCCCCTACAATTCAAACTTAAGCCATAATTTTTCAGAAGAACTTACGATTTAACTGACGAACACCATTTTGGCATATTTCTTCATGGCGAAATAACAAATTTAAACTAACAATGACTAACAATAATAACCTAACCTACTTTCCCATATTTTCTTTTCAGGTTTTTTTACGTGGTCTTATATAATTTCACCAATTTTAATTTATATTCTTTTTGTATCCTTTTCTCCGGTCCCGCCGTCCGAGCTAAGATGTGACTTCTGGCGCCAAGGGGAATAGTGTTCTCAACGGATTTTACTACAACCAACTACTGGTCTAATCGCCTATGCCAGATTTGGGGACAAATTTCCCAACTTCCAAAACCTATAGGACTCCTACCTACCATGATGGAGCTCCAAATGGGACAGATAAGGGACGTTTCTTTTACTCATCAAATCTTCTGCCTCCAGCATAGAGGCCAATAGGTCCCCCTGATCCAGGTCAGATCCGAGCTCGTACTCGGTCTTCGGACGTGGGCGTTTAAATATCCTCGGCTTTTTATTCCCGCACTTGCTGATTTTTCCGTAATAAAATTTTTTTACGCGCTCTACCCGGCTTGTGTGGAATATTCCACCTGCCACCCAACCGACCCCCCAATATAGGCCACTTCTCCCGCCATTTGTGCCTATCCCAACATACCGGGTCGATGACCTGATCGAAGGCCATGGCCTGATTTGAAATCGGTGCATGGGTGGGAAAGAGACTGCATATCTATTGCATTCTGAGAGCAGCTTTTGCCTCTCACTTGAGTTTTAAATGCAGTACCCTCCGTTCACGCCAGAGGACGCTCCACTGCCATTTCCCCTCCCAAGCAAGCATAAGCACGGCAAACCAAGAATATTCGAACGCATTCCGATGAGCATCAATCAGCCGGCCTACCCTACAAAACTCGTCTCCGCCTTCCGCTGTGCCCAACGAAGGTTACTCCCACGACCCTGAGATCGGTTCATCCCATTTGGTAAGACGACTCCAACTTGGCGGCGCTCCTACCAACACTTTCACACCTACTTCTTTGCCTTCACACATACCCAATACAGATGCATATGTAAGCATATGTAATAACACGTTATCAGGTACGTGTTTATATATGTAAACACCCCAAGAAGTTTTGATTCTTTGTGAAGAACTTACCAACTTACAATCGCAGATAGTTTGCATGGAAAACCCCAACCGACTTCCCCGCCAGATCTTCCAACTCATAGGCATTGTTACCTACTGGACGAACCACCCGACAACGCAAAAATTTAGGAGCGAACTTGGCATTGAAATAATGCGCGAAATTACTTAACACAAAGTAGCGCCTAAAAATTTACTGTCCGGGCGTCGCATAGAATCTTCGAGCTCGCTAGTTGTATCTCTGGCGGCTCGATTCATATGCTTTGTGAAGATTGTTGCTGATCAATTCCCGAATATTTTCTCTTTTGCTCCGCGGTTCCAGACAGCGACTGAAGCTTCCGCGCCAATTTGTAGCTGGATCCATTCAGATACATATGTTGACCGAATACCGCAAAGAAAGGCGTTACACCGGTGGCCTCATGCACCGCGTTCCTTATCGCCGATTTCGGGCAAGTAAGCATCCCAATCTCTGTGATTCTGTCCCAAATAGGTGCGGATCGCTACCAATACAGTTCTGTTATGTACACAAACCAGTTGGACTACGGAGAGGGTTTGTTCTTCGTTGGGCACAGTTGAAGATCTGAAGACACAGCGACAGATGATCTGATGGGTGCGATGGAAGAAGTGAGTAACAGGTCGTGGTTATACTGAGACTAATTTTATTTAGTAAACTTAGGGCTATTTATATGATAACAATGGGTCATAATAATTATAGTGAAAGTGATTATCTAGCGAAAGTGTATAGAAATTGGGTGATTGCAATGGTCATCAACTGCAGTAGTTGCTCAATCTCTTTACGAGAATTATGTCATCAGCATATATTGAAATTTCTGACGCATTGACTTACTGGCCTGTGTGGTATAGCTGACTCAGCAGAACGCTAAGTCGCTTTGTGTTTCTGACCTGCCTTAATATGTTAAATTGTTGTGTGCTTATAGGTAAATGAATTAAATGCATTTATTATAATTAACTATAGGTGCGACCGTAACAATACGGGTGTCTTGATGTGATCAATTCCAAAAGCCTCAATCATCTCCGTGAAAGTCTTGGAAACGAACTGCTTTCCATTATCGGAGTGGATGGTCCCCGGTACCCCGAACTTGTAGAGCACCTCATGGACAAGGAAATCAACCACACTGCTGGCCTTGGCCTCTTTCATCGACTTCAAAAAGCTGAATGTTGAGCTGATCCTCCAAACGCTCAAATATATATCGCCTTGCCTCTGACTTGCAAATCGGGTAATAATTCTTTATTGTTCTCTATCTCTTCCCTCAGCTGACAATAATCTTCCGAGTTGAACTCTGTGGTCTCAAATCCCAGCATTGTTTATGGATCTGCCTCCAACTCTTCCACGTATCGGGACAGCCTATCGGCCACGACGTTCTCGACGACTTTCCGGTGCTCTATCATGAAATTGAATGCCTGAAGTTGCAACGACCATCTGGCCAATCGGCCGCTCCAATCTTTAAGTGACATCAGCTATTACAAACTCGCATGGTCTGTTATCACCGTGAACGGCATGAGCTCGATGTAGGGGCGGAATTTTTGGATGGCCATAGTTGCGAAAAAAATTATGCAATGTCTCGTATGAAACGGCGATACCACCTAGCTGTTCCTTGGAAGCTTCTTAACTCGCGCATGGACTTCGGTACTGGGATTTAAAATCGCTGACACTCGATCTGGATCCATTTTTATCGCCCACATTAAATCCCAAGAATTTAAGGTTTTTGAAGCAAAAGTTCAATTTCTTTTACACTATAGTTAAATTTGCCCTTCTCAGATTATGGGCTAAATGCCTCAAATACTGCAAGTGAGCTGCAACATCCGCCGAGATGATGAGCAGATCGTCCAGATAAGCGAACACGTTAGTTCTTAGCTCAGATGGAATGACCTTATCCATTAATCGGCACAGACGCTGCGAGGCGTTGCATAGCCCGAATGGCATAATGGTAAATTGGTATAGCGGTCTCCCGCTCACGGAATAAGCTGTGTAAGGTTTGCTTGCCTCGTCCATCACGATCTGCCAGTACGCATATTTGAGGTCCCACTCGATGTTTGCTCGATTCTGGAGAGAATGCCATCGATGCTAGGCATTGGATATGCATCTTTCACGGTCAGTTTGTTGAGCTTCCGAGACAAAACCGATTTTTGTCGGGACGATTCACAACCGTTGTACGATTGCTCCATGGTTCGACACTGGGCTCGATCACTCCTAACGCAAGCATCATGTCTACCTCAGCCCACACCAATTCTTGCATGGCAGGTGAGAGCGGGTAGTGTCGGTCTTTGACTGGTTCCGCTCCCACTATTTGCTGGATAGTGTGCTTTTCCAAAGATGTCCTACCCAATCCAACCTTTTCAAAAGTCAAAAACTCTTTCTTCACCGATTCTAATTCTTAATTTTCTTTCTCTTGCAGCTCCCATGCTTCTGTCTCGAGCTTCGGACGGTCCTTTTCTATCTCGAAATAGTGCTCCATCTGAGTAGCCAACACCTCGTCAACCAACCTCACGGATGAAACCGATTCCTTCGGATCGATGACTGCTGGTGCCAATGCGAATGCTTGCCAAAAGTCAACGCCAAGGTACAGCTCCTGCTCAAGTCCTGGACAGATATAATACATGATCTCTCTGGGTGTTGTTCCATATTCCACGGAAAGATTCACTAGTCAAATTATTGAACTATCCTCTCCTGCTGCCGTACGCACCTTGGACACATATTTTGCCACATCTAAGATGCTTACAGACGCCCCTGTTTCTAATAGTCCTCGTATCACCTTGCCTTGGATGATCACTTCGGCAAAGGGTTCTGGATCGGTGGCTGCACTCCGGTGTACTGCCTCTACTACTCGTTTGTCGTCGTTTGCGAAAGCGAGCTTTTTTTCACTCTCATAGTTACCATCTGCATGCCATCCACGAGATGTTCTCCAAAAATTCTGTTTCGAGCAGCCAAATATGCAATCATCCTTTCCTCGATAGGTAAGAAACTAATTGTATTCTTAGTGTTAATATTTATGAAATTATTGTTTTTGCTATTTATTTCATTTTTAGTTACTTCCGCGGGTGTGCTATCAACGAACGCTGCTCTCCAGCTTTGACTGCGCTCGATCTTGCGTTTTCCGTACAATTGGGACAAGTGGGACTGAATACGTCGGGTCTTCCGCATCGAAAGCAAAATATCCTCCTTTCCTCAGCGAGACAATCCCGAAATCCATGACCACAATTCCAACAAATTTGCTTTGTTTTGGGCGCTAAACGAGTCTCCTCCACAGCTTCTGAAGCTGACCCTTCCGGCTCTTCCAGATCGGCTGCTATTTCACTTACAAGATTACTTGTGGGGAATTTTTGCACTGTTCTATACGCGGGACGTGACTCGCGTCGGCCGAAATTTGCCTTGACTTCCAGGCACTCCTCCCTGAGTTCCTCCACATTAAGTACCCACATTGCATACACGTATCGGGCTATTTACTCGCAAATGGCGTGAAAATAATCTACAATTGATTCGCCTGCGCGCTGCTCTCTATCATGGAGTACTCTCAAACGTTGAAATTCGTCTCCAATCCCTCGGAAGCGTGTGATCAATTCTTCCTTTAGATCATCCCATGTTTCTGGGGGTGTTTCCCTTACGAATTGCCAATACCATTCTGATGCCTGTCCCTTCACCAGATGGAAAAAATTCTTAAGTACTTCCCAGCAAGAGCACTGGCATTGTCTTTTTATGAACTCAATTCTAAAGACGAAGACTTCCACGGTCATTTTATTTGGGACACCATCAAAATAAATTTCCCATTTCTCCACTCGTCCCCATCTGGCTCCTCGCCTCGTGCTATCCTCGTTGCTCGGCCCCATATGATCTGTATCCGGATTTCTAGCTGGTCATCTGAATGTCCCGTATCCGAATCTCGCCCCTGGGGCACACCATTCTCCGAATTTAAAAATCGCTGAAACTCACTTGAGTATGGGCTTGTTCCGCCCAACTGCGAGAAGTATCGACTACTTCAATCTTCCCTACGGAAGACTCAGGGTCAAGACTTCTCACCATTTTTATAATTTTCTTTAAGACTTCTTGGTTCGGATTGAGTTGACCGGCCTGTCGTAGTTTCTGGATGCATCGCATGTTTAAGGTAGTAGACCGGTGTGACGGCCGAAATTTCGACGTTTTTTCGTGACCTTTTTTTAACTAGAAAAAAATAATACGATCGTTTGTAACTTTTACATATTTATTTTAGTACTTTAAATGATACAAAAAAATTTTTTTTTTCTTTGATTTTCCATTTATTTATTTAGTATAGTAATGTCAAAGTAGAGTCTTCTTAAGAATGGTGAGCTGTTTCGGGGAAGCACACAGCCTTACGTAGTCATCTGAAATTGAAAAACCAAAAAGATTATTATTGTGTAGACCTTATTTTAATGAACTAACCAATAATATACATAATAAAAAAATTTAAAAAAATTGCGGACTTGTGAAAAAAATTCACAAAATGTAATTTTTTTTGTTGATCAAATGTTTAAAAAAATTAATTTATTATTTAAAAAATTATTGTTTTAAAGGTTAGGTATTTAGATATGTGTATGTAGAATAACTAGTTAAATTTTGTGCCAAATCGGTTAAATAGTTTTGAGTCAGTAATTCCCCGAAATTTCAAAAACATGGTTTAGAGAAAAACGCGCTTGTAGTTTTGGCAACAAATAATACTTACATTATTTAATCAGCTGCCCGGTACATACAGCAATCCTTCTGTTTCCTCAAAATCGTCATTAGCATTAGATATACCTTGGTATCTTTAATTAATAAAGGTTGGAAGGACAATATAAGAGGGAACGGTCAGAGCAGCTGCCGCTGGCGTGTCAACACACTTTCAAACACTCTACGGCGCGCTCTCTTGTTTTGCCTCTAACTTTGGAAATATTCAAAATTTCGGCTTAAGAGCATATTTTTATACCCTGTTCCCATTGAAAATGGGAAAAGGGGGATCATGAAGTTGTGCGAATGTATGTAACAGGGAGAAGGAAAATTTTCCGACCCCATAAAGTATATATATTCTTGATCAGCATGAACAGCCGAGTCGATATAGCCATGTCCGTCTGTCCGTCCGTCCGTCTGTCCGTCTGTCTGTCTGTATGAACGCGTCGATCTCAGAGACTATAAGAGATAGAGCCACAAATTTTTGCACGAAGGTAGATTTATGCTGTACGCAGATCAAGTTTGTTTCAGATTTGAAAAATTCCACCCCGTCCCCCTTTTATCCCCAAAAAACCTAGACCTCCTCTAGAAATCCTAGACCTAAATAGCCGTCAGATCCACAATTTTCAAGTTAGAGCCTCGTGGTTTAGTATACATCAAGCTAGGCCCAATATCTATCTATTCTGAACAATCAGTACAATCAGATCGGACAAAAAACACCGGAGTTATAAGCGAAACAGTTGAGCTGATAAGAGCACCCCCCACTTGTTGGTCAGGACTAGAAAAAAGTGTTGCCTACATTTGGGATAATTTTGTTAAATTCAAAAACAATTAAATGAAAACAAATGAACAGGGTATTTTGTGGTCGGGAAACTCGACTGCAGCGCCCTTACTTGTTTAAATGTGGTTCTTCCGAAAAATGAAAAAAAAATCGATTTTTTTGACCCATCTCACCGGTCTACTACCTTAACTCAACAGGCCGTCCAACCCGATCTTCGAACGTAAGTTAAGAAAAATGCCAATTCTTTGCAGCTCATCTCCTCATCATTAGCGGGTACCGGGATGGACGCTAACTAGGCCTGCCTTATGACTGGCGAATTGTCAATTTCAAGTTTTGGCAAGCTGCCAGTTTTTATTATTTTATTACTTATTACCAGGCATTTAGATTTAGCTGGATTTAGGCAGACGCCATTTCGTTTGGCCCAATCATTGACTTTGACAAGATCATTAATACACTCTAAAACACATTCATCAAACTTACACATAGGACGACTGACATATAGTTGAACATCATCAGCGTTCATATGGCCTTCACAGGTAGACAGGACAGAACAAAAACGGTCCTAAGATTGATCCCTGCGGCACTCCTCGTTTCAGGACTAATTTTGTTGATGAGGCAGTCTGTGTGGCAACTTGTTTGCGTCTATTCCAGAGGTACGATTTTATGAGACTTACAGCAGTTCTAGAAAAACTATACATTCGGCTTAACTTTGTGCAGAGTATATCATGGTTGACGGTGTCAAAAGCCTTACTGTAATCTAATAGAGTTAATAATGTAACGTTGCCGATGTCAGTTTGTTTTCGAATGTCTTCTGTCACCTTCAGAATTGCCGTGGTGCAGCTTCTTTTTGTACGAAATCCAGATTGCTTGTCGTTCAATAGTTTATTTTTGTTCAAGAACTCATTCATTTGCGTCGCCATCAGGCGCTCAAGAACATTTGACAAGAACGGAAGTACAGATATTGGTCTATATTCATTAGAAGCTTTAGGGATTGGGATTACTTTGGCAACTTTCCACGAGTCTGGGAAGACTGAAGCTGTTAGTACAGTATTCAAGACATAGGTTACGTACGACAGTAGCTTAGGTAAAATAATTTTAATAAATTTGGGGCTGATGTCATCTAGACCAGTAGCATTGGATTGTACGTATTAATTAATTCGTCAGGGTTGATATCAGTTTTAGGGAAGTTTATAGGCTTTCCTATTCCTAATTCCTTAAAGTATTTCCAAGTCTGCCTATTAGTCGTTGCATTATAAAATTTGTTAATTTTTGCGTTTGGAGATAGATATTTGTGTGAATACATCTTTTCTAAGGTTTTCGTATTGTAATTGTAACTGGATAGTCTTGAACTGTTTTCATTTGCGAAATACCTTATCTCTTAGACGAATTTTTTGTATTATGTCACTGGTGAACCAGGGTTTGTCACAATTTCTGCATAGTTTTCGTCGAAGTGGAACTGATTGATCGTAAATAAATTTAATATTATTTTGTAAGAACGAAAGCTGGGAGTCAATCGTTGGAAGGTTGTGCAAAAGGTTCCAATTACACGAGTCAAAGCTATCATCAGTGTGCCTGACCGAGCCGCAGCCGCATACGAGAATACGACACACAGCCGGATCTCATATACACACCAACAACAATGCGGTAAAAAATATCCCTTCAGTACTCGTCATCAGTGAATCACCAAGGATTCACCGATGAATTGGTCATGGGCGTCCAGGAATCCTGGGTGAATTCCCATGCAAATCATTCGTGAATTTAACATAGGCATGTCCTAGGCGGGCATGCATGACTAATCCTGTGTGAATCACTCATGAATTCACATGATTCACGCATGATTTCTTTGCAAAAATCATTGATGAATTCACCTATAAATTCATATTTGATTTATAATTATAATTATAATTCGATTTATGCATTTATTCAAATAATTTACCAAGTACACAAACACGCAACATTGTATACCTAGTCATAACAGTTAAAATCATTTTATTTTACAATATATATTAGAATTTAACATTATCATAATAAGCAAAAAACTAGTGTATGTAGAAAATTGTTGATTTGAATTAAAAAGAATTCATAAAACGAGAAATCACTTTACATCACAGTAACTAGTCTGCAGAAAACTATTCTTTCACTTTACACATGTAATATATTTATTTTAATATTGAACATTATTTGAATTGTAATTCGTCACGAGCTGCCATTAGAAATGAAATAAACAAGTGTTTAGATTTTTCAATGCAAACGCAGACCCAGAAACAATAAACGATGCGGCGTTAATCCGTTTCTCCGCTTTGTCTTTGAGAGTATGGAATGGCATATCCGACTATTAGATTGATTTCTATACATTTGTTTGTGATCCATATATAATTGATAGTTTTTGGGGTAATAATAATTAAAGTCTATCTTAAAGCTTTTCCATTAACGATCGGAATGGATTTTCGGCTGCAGTAGGTAAAATTGCAACAAGAAATACACACAGAGTTCTGTTCTGCCGACGTCGACGTCAAAGCAGACGCGGGAATAAGGCATGAATTTGACGATGCGTGAATTCTGGAACTGAAGGGTATATTCAAAAAATTTTTTACACGCGTGTGAGAAATGTTCTGAAAAAAATTTGCTCTCATTTTTTTTTACACGAGGCTGCTAAAATTTCTCTCACGCTTGATGGAATCATGCGTGTAAAAAATATTTGTGTTAGTTTCATAAAAAAATAATTTTTTTCTTGTGAAAAAAAAAAAATGTTATTTACACGTGTGAAAATACAATTTTTTTTCATTGATGTTAATTTTCATGACTGAAAAATATCATTTGAGCATTTTAATAACCCTGGTTTTTTCCGATATATTTCGGTTTTTCATCGGCAACCGTCTTCAGGGCAAACTACAAAGAATTACACCAATATTAACATTAAATTATTTAACAAAATTTGTTCACAAATCAGTTTACGTACAATTTTTACACGTCTGCTCTCTGTGGCGTGGAGTCTAAAACTAATTGTCTGTTCGCGAGGAGGTGTCTGTATAGGTGGGCGCAGTTCTCTGTGTCTGTTTTGTAGTTGAGTCTACTGTCTGTTGGTGTATTGATAACGTGCAGCATTTCTAATGTGTAGCGTTTACTGTAATTCTGTTCTTGTTGTAATATTGTCGCAGCATCAAAATCTGGTGAGTGACCGCTCTCTATGCAATGTGTCGCAAGCGCCGTTTTTTGTATGTGTGTTTGATGTCGTAGCTTGAAGTCCGATTTATGTTGGGCTATGCGAGTCGTTAATTTGCATTTCGTCGTTCCTACGTAGATTTTGCGGCAAGTCTCGTATTTATATCCCTCGCAGGGTATCTTATGTATAACATTGTTGACATCCGCTTTGTCTATTTTTGATTTTGTCCTGTTGTAAAAACTTTTCATCGTATTTGTAGGTTTGTGCGCTATTTGTAATTAAAATTAATCCAAGACCGTAAAGACTTGCATCGCAAAGTAAGATGAAAGGTTTCAAGAAATCTGGTGTCCGCAATAGGTCAGCATAGACTTTAGTTGGTCGAAAGCTGTTCCTGCATCTTGATTCCAGTTCAGCGGTTGGTTCTTCTTCAACAATTCCGTTAACGGGAATGTAATTGTCGCATAATTTTCTACAAAGCGCCTGTACCAACCGGAAAGTCCTAAGAATCTCCTTAGTTGTTTCACTGTAGTCGGGACCGGAAACTCATTGATCGCAATAACCTTTTCGGGATCAACTTTTAGCTGTCCGTAACCAATAATAAAACCTAAATATCGAATTTCTTTCATACAAAACTTGGATTTGGCAATGTTTATTGTCAAATTAGCCTTACGAAGGTACTGAGCAATTTCCTCTAACAGACTCATGTGTGATTCGAAGTCGTCCGATAGAACCAAGAGATCGTCTAAGTAAACGAATACTCTTGTACGTAGATGTGCCGGTATGACTTGGTCCATCAATCTACACAAAGTTTGTGCGGCATTGCATAAGCCGAAAGGCATAACTTTGTATTGATACAATGGTCGATTTGGTATCGTAAAAGCTGTACAATGTCGAGATTTCTCTTCAAGGGGGATTTGCCAGAACGCGTGTTCCATATCGAGACCGGTAATAAAGCGCGCGGGAGGTAATCGGCTTAGAATACCATCTACGTGAGGTAGAGGGTATGCGTCTTTCAAAGTAAGTTTATTGACTTCTCTCGAGTCCAAACACAAACGAACTTTCTCTCCGCGTTGTACTAGTACACAATTGCTGCTCCATGGACTCTTAGATTCCTCTATTACGTCTAAGGATAGCATTTTCTCAATTTCGGCAAACATTAGGTTCTCTTTGGCTGGAGAAACTGGCCAGTGACGCTGTTTAACAGGCCGTGCATCGCCTACGTCGATGCTATGCTCTATTAGGTGAGTACGCCCTAGTCCTTCCTTCTCGAAAGATGGCAACTTGCTAATTACTGAGTCTAAGACGCGCTGCTGCTGGTGAGTGAAAGAATGTTTCTTCGAATTATCCACCTCTTCTTCTCGACCAACATCAAGCTCCGAAACTAGTCCATTCACGTCGGTAATCTTACTTAACAGTCCAAAATCTTTCCAAAAATCGATTCCTAGATAAATGTCTTGTTTCAAATCTGGAATAACGAAAAATTCTACCGAATCTGTATGGTTCCGATAGGTAATTTCTACGGTAAGTCTACCAATAACGGGACATTCAGAGTCATTAGCAGTTCTGAACATTTATGTAGCTTTGGGTGATTCGCAAACTCTTTAGCAGCAGTGCCGCCAATACAACTTATTGAAGCGCCTGAATCTAGTAACGCTACATATCGTTTATCTTCGATGTCTATATCTGTGTATAGCCGATTATCTGAGCTAAGAAATATTGCTGAAATTAGCTTTTTACGCTCTTTTCGCACTTTTGT
>JAWNNM010001034.1:0-113244 GCA_035044965.1 Lordiphosa andalusiaca | reverse complement strand
GATGAAAAATTCTGGTTCAGTTTTGTCAACTGATTACAAAACTGGTCTCGGTTTGGCTCC
This sequence comes from Lordiphosa andalusiaca, assembly GCA_035044965.1. Lineage (NCBI taxonomy): Eukaryota > Metazoa > Arthropoda > Insecta > Diptera > Drosophilidae > Lordiphosa > Lordiphosa andalusiaca. The sequence continues at coordinate 113,184 of JAWNNM010001034.1, read as the reverse complement.
ATCAGCTTTTGTTTTAAAGATATAGCGAAAAGTGGTTTTGCAGGTTTTTTTGCTTTAAAAAAATTATGGAGGTCACATGGAGCAAAAATTTCTGGGTTTATTAGTCTTATTTGACAGAGGACATATCAATGCAGCCCAAAAAAATCAAGCGAGCAGCATCAGCAAGCCCGAAGGTGCCCAAATTGGTCTTTGAACAGAGTCATTCCTTGTATTATAGCAAATTTTTCAAATTTGATCGTCATGTACAAGCCAGAGCGGTGGTCGAATTTTTATTTCAACAGCTTTAGCATATAGCCCAAAGACCCTTCTATTTTCACGAATTTCGATGCATTTATATCAGCTTGATGGACAAAGCAACATGCGGTTAATCCCGAAAAAATGAATTACAATTTATAGCAGGCCAACTAGATTCATACACGAAATGTATATAGGATATATTAAAAGACTACGTGATCTAACATAGACCTTACATTTAAATCAATCAAATGTACAACAATAACATTAAGGCACTACTAGATTCCAATAATTTCAGCTATATTCAAAAGAGGGTTCGCTCCCGTTCAGCTCAGTCTTAGAGATATAATTAAAAACGCGATTTTAAAGAAACATTTATTTATATAATATATAAGAAAATCATTCAGAAACCAACACTACGTACTAAAAAATTTTCTTTTCTAAGATTTTCTTGATTGACTTGGTTTACAAAGGCTGTTTTTAATGCTCCAACAATAGTCCGCCATCATGCGAGTATCCCAGTGACCCTGGTAACGTTCCTCCATAGTTCGAATATCTTTATCCCAAAAATCAACTCAATATGCACATCAGCACTATTGGGACCATAAGACTGTCCTAAGAAGCAACGCACTTCTTTACAGACGTCTCAAAAATGTACCCAGGAGTCGCTATACTGTGCAGAGCCAGAAATAAAGCTCCCATACAAACTGTCAAACCAATGCACCATATTCCAGGCGAAAGTCTTCGCAATAAGGAAAGCAGCGGAGTTGGCAGAAATTCACGCTCAAAACAACCAAATAAATGGTGGTGTCCCATGTTGACGGGCTGCTAATATCCAAGACAATACCATATTGGACTTGGATCCTATTAAAAAGTTCACCGCAACGAATGGTAGTTGATGCAGTGGCAGTGCTAGAATTTTGTGCATATATCGAATATGACGCTCTAGTGTGTGTTCAAAAAGCTCCGATAGGCCTGTTTCCAAGTGTAGTGCATACGAAGGAGTGTTTTGAGGAAGATAGAATGCTCTTTTAACGAAGTACCTCAGAAGCTTTTCAACTTCTTCGTATTTGGTGTATCCCCAGACTTCAGCTCCGTAGCACATTATTGATTTTGCTGTTTCTTGAAACATCTTATAATAAGTGTGAAGGGACGTTTTTAAGGAGAAGAGAGAGATCTGTTGACAGGAGGTGATAAAGATCTTTGTAGTCTTGACATAAGGCCCGAAATCGATTATGCTGAGCATAATCAGTGGTGCATCTAGACAAGATTAAAGGAAAGAAGTTTCTGGTTGGCCTAGAAGGAACAGAGAGGTTAAGGCAACGTAAGAGTTCAGAAGAACCTACATCACCGATAATTAACTTGTGAAGAAAAGAAACACCTAAGACTGTTCTACGGTTAGCTAGCGATGGAAGGTCTATTAGCAAGAGACTTCTGGAGTACGATGGCAAACGAAGGTTAGGGTCCCAGTGAAGGCCACGAAGGGCTTAAAGCAAAAATTGTTTCTGAACTGGAGGAACAGTACTCGAGCACGGGACCGACTAAAGCAGAATAAAGGAGTTTAGTGGTGTAGGGATCATTAAATTCCTTCGACCAACGTTTAATGAATCCAAGTACACCATTCGCTTTGTTAACAATAGAGGTGATATGGTGATTAAAACTCAATTTGGGGTCAAACAGAATTCCAAGATCAACGACAGACGAAATAGGTTGCAACGGTTCATTACCAATCGTAGATGAAACCAGAAAAGGTTTGCAACAATAGAAAGTCATAAGCATGCACTTGGAGCAATTCAGGTGCAAATGATTTACCAAGCACCAAGAGTGCAAGGAGTCGGCATACATGAGTATTCGAGAATATGATAATATTGTAGGGAGATCATTAATGACTTAATGAGCAGAAACATAAAAATCAGGCAAATCATGGAGAAACCAACGCTATGACTTACTTTGCACAGAACTTGGCCAATAGCGAAGGATACAATGGTAATGCCCAGAAAGACCTAGGCATCACGCTAATGTATCAAATCCAAATGCTTAAAGACGAAATTCTCAATCTTGCTTATGCCATCCAATGGGCAAAAGCAAATATAAGCAATCCTCACATCTTAAGTGAAGGCAAATTTAACAAGATTATGTAAATAATAGACAAAGAAAAAATTCCGTACGTTAACTTGGAGGAAGCTATGCAAATAGCTGAAGTGAACATAGCTTGTAGTGGTACTACCATAATCTACATTATTTAAATACCATTAACAAACCAAGAACTTTGCGAAGAGATACTGGTCAGACCAATAAAAAAAGAATCAAGACACTACCATCAGGGAGAACGAGCTTTCCATCTATACAGACGGTTCAAAAACGGAAAAAGGCACAGGAGGAAGTTCCGAAGAACTTGCGACAGAGCATTTTGTCTACCGAACTGGTTCAGCTTTTTCCAAGCAGAGATTTATGCCCTCTGGCAGGCGGCTAAATTGATACACATGTTGGAGGAAACTCCATGGAACATTTTAATCTTGGTTGATAGCCAGGCTGCCATCAAAGATCTGTCATCAAACGCCACAAAAAGCTGCCTAGTCCGTAGCATGGCGACAGCACTGAACCAAATCCAACAGCACTTCATCAACCTCAGGAGAAGGAGTCATAACTGGGCACCGCACTGCGGTCAAATGGCAACCAGGATGCGCATGCCCCACCATGACTTATGTCGTAGTTGTGGGAATGAGGAGGAAATAGAATGCCCTGGTTCTTCTTTTTGTTTAAGCAACTGCCTTAGAGCAACATTGACCATTTGGGGTATTAGCAACTTGATATGTTCAGCAGCCTGGCCTCTGGCACGGTGGTAGCCCGGCTTGAGCTCGCCGTATTTGGGGGGTTCTTTTCCAGGGCTAATTCTTCCCAGAAACATAGTCAATAATATTTTTGAATTCGTGCCAATTCTTCTGTCTGATAGTATTTGTATGGAAAAGTCCGTTTGAAAGTACTGTCGTAGCTGTGAACAAGTCGACCCCCTTTCACTCCTCATTCATAATAATGTCCATTCTCCTGCTAAAAAAAAAAAATTATTATGCAAAAATATTCACACAAATTGACCTTTCACACCCATCCATTCTTGGTTCTCATTTACTCACTTTCACCCTAGCCCTCTTGTCCGATGTTGAAACAGCCTGGCTGATCCCTGCCTTAGCTATACAAATAGCTAGTCTCCGTGGATCATCCTTTGCCATACTTCTAGGTAATGATCCCCTTACTCAGTCCGGCGATCGTTAATTACTCTCTTGGTACCTGTGTAGCAACATCTGGGCTCAACTGATTACCTATCCTCATCCATCTTGCAGCATACCCACCCCAATCAAAACACCTTTAGCAATTCATATTTTCAGACCACTTATATATATTATATAATACATTCAATAACTTTTCCTCAAACATAATTTGCTAGTTTTCCCTAAATTGAGTAACGACTATAAAATCATAAATGAATAGATATAACTATATTTATATATAAGAAAAATTAGGGTTAAATTTAGGCTTTCGGCTGTACTTCAATAATGCAAAAAAAAATAAAACTTAAATTAAACTTAAATATAAGGTAAACAATTTAAATGCAGTCTGGCTGCTCTTTCACTTACCCCGCTTTGTAGTATGTTAACGCCAGCATTCAAACAGGGCTAAAAATCTTAAAAAAAAAAAAAAAAAAAAAATTGTTTACCAAACAAGCATGTTTCATTGGATATTTGGCCAGCAGTTTCATTCCACTTGGTTTGATTCACATATGCCTCAGTAGGCGAATTTAAACGGTCTTTGCCTGCATGCCAAAACACAATTTAAACAACTAAAAAATCAAAAGAAATGCACTAGCAAAAGAACCAAAGCTCTTCTTTTTTTACCACGAACATTGGTCGAGCTTTGGGCGACTACAATATTAAATGTAAATTAAGCCGAGGTACTCGCACCGACGCACACCCGCAAACGCTCTTTCTGCACACAGCTTCCAAATTTGACTAACTGCTGTCCTCTTGTCGTTCTGCCTTCTGCTAGCCTTGGAGACTTTCTTTCGGGCTGCTGCGCTTTCGGGCTGGCGTGGGTAGCTCTAGCAGTTACAGGCACACGTAACAGGATCGGAACCGTCGATATCCTGTATATGGAACGAGTCCGCAAAAAAAACTAAAAACGTGGCCTTCGCTATCTCTATTGTGCACACCAACGTGTGGCCTCGACCCTTGACCCTGAGATCCAATATCCTTTTTTGGCAACATATAAATCCTTCGCATGGTACTCCCTTACTTTTTCCTTCGTTGTTGGCTAGTTCGTACAAGGCATTTCCTTTTTCTTTTTTGCTCTGCTTATAATTCTTCCTATAAGCGACTTGTCCTCTGGCATATTCTACCTCCCGGCTACGAGTGTTGTAATTCTTTTCGGTTCGCTGATGGGCCGCCTCCAATTCGCGCTGAATTTTGCTGCGTAAAAGCTCCATCCTGTCAGGTTGCACCAAGACCTCTTGATCGGCTGCAGAAACACCTCCTATCCTTCTCATAATGGGATATGCCGCAGCGTGTTGAACCATCCGGGTTCCAAACATGGCATGATATGGTTCAGTGTCGATGCCTGAATGATGGCCGCTCCTCAATGCCTATGTTACCCGGCTGAAATGGTCGTCCCAAGTTCGCTGACCTTCCAGCACTGCCGTTCTCAGGATTTGCAGAACCGAGCGATTAACCTGCTCAGCTGCACTAGCTTGTGGGGAATAGAATGGAATTTGGTGAAATTGTCTACTCATACAAAAATGACTGAATTTCCACTTCTTGTTCGAGGATACGGACCCATAAAATCGATAAACAGTCGTTGCAATGGCTTCTGGGTGATTCGCTGAATCCCCATAGGGGAATTCCCCGACTGTTCTGGTTGGACGTCTTTGTCACCTCGCACAACTAGCAGTCTTGTGTGGCTTGCTTCACTTCCGTCACCATCCCAGGCCAATAATATTTTTGCCGATTCCTTGCAAGGGTCTTGTGCATTCCTCCATGGCCAGCTGATGGGGCATAGTGGGCTTGGTTTATTACTTCGGATCGAAGTTCTGTGGGCACACATAACTTCCACAAAAGATCATCAGCCATCTGTTCTCCACTTCGAAATCCCACTCTTTTGTAAACGTATCCGTCAGATGAACAAATATCTGGCAGATCCTTTTGCTTTTCCTCGGCCATTTTTAACAGCTCTTTGTTCGTTTCTGAGCCAAACGCTTCGGAACTTAAATCCACTTCACACATAACCTTGTGCAACGCTCCAACTTCCTCCACGTGCATTCGGGAGAGGGTGTCAGGTACCACATTCAACGAGCCTTTCCTATGCTCGATTACAAGATCGAACGCCTGCAGTTTTAGACTCCATCGTGCTAGGCACCCCGTGAGGTCTTTTTGGTTCATCAGCCATTTAAGGCTGGCGTGGTCCGTAACCACTTTAAAAGGCATCCCTTCAATATACGCTCAAAATCACTGCATAGCACTCCAACTCGGTTATGCTATATTTCCGCTGCGCTTTTTTAAGTTTCGCGGACATAAAGGCAATAAGCCTCTCATTTCCCTCGCTGTCCTCTTGATATAGAACTCCTCCCACGCCAATGGTAGAGGCATCGCATTGCACCACAAATGGCCGCGAAAAATCGGCTGTAACCAAGACTGGGGTTGTGGTTAATAATCTTGTGAACTTCCTCTTTGTTGCATTCGATAGAAGTCTGGCGGCAGCCCACAGCTATGGCATATATATAAATGAAATGGAGACGAACAAAATCCTTCTCCGCCAGGTGTGGATGTGCCTGTTTTCGGGGTTCCAGCTGCATCGCCTTCTCTACCCGTATTTGGCCTAAAATTGCCACCTCCCCCTGGGGCCGTGAAAAGAGCTGATTCGGTTGATCTCGACCGCCCCTCTGTATGGCTTCCACATCGGCCACTTGCTCTTTTTCACCTGTCTGTATCTCTAACTCTGCAAGTCCACGCCCTGACGCTTTTCCTCGGTGCTCCTTCAGCCATTTCTCAGCCGTAGCCCCTTCGCGTCTAAGATGCGCCAAAGTGACCATCCGAATCCCGTACAACAATGCTCCTAGCTGTGCGTTCAAATTATCCTGCAAAATCTCGACCATTTTATTCTCAGGAATCTTTTCGACCATTTTGAAATTTAAATTGTGAATGTCACTCTAAAAGTCCTCAAAAGATTCTCCTGGCTGCTGCTTCCGCTCCATAATAGCTTTTATGATCGCATAATACGAATCTACGGTCAAAAACGTGGCAATCAGCTCCCGCCTTAGGTTCACGTAGCCAAAATGGAAACCGTCTCGGTGGTCTTCTAGTAGTTGCCAATACCATTTCGCCGCAGCTCCCGCGAGAAGGAAATGGAACTCATAATAAAGCTGGCGATTGGTTACGAAGTATTGTTCCTGCATCTTTTCCACCCGGAATATAAAACTCTGTACGGTCAACCCCTTTCCGGACCCGTCGAACTTTAAGTTGCATCTATCAAGCGGCATCGGCCGGCCCGTTTCCATCTGATGGCGTCTTTGGTCGAATTTCTACTGATTATATGCCATTCTGTTTTGACCATCATCGTCTTCAAAACCCACACGACATTGCTGTTGCCCCTGCAGAGCTGCTGATGTCGACGCTATTCTGTCACCGCTCTCCCTTCTGTTGCCTGCCTCTGCTACTGACAACTCCAACTGACCCATCCGATTGGTCATGAAATCCACCTGGGCACGGAGATCTGCTAAAGCTCGAACTACTGCCTGGTTCTGGGCGCACATGCCAGCCACCATTTGGCTCATTGATAAATCCAGGCTTTCCTGATTCCCTACTGCCACGACTGGCTGTTCTCCATCAGCTGGCTGTTGTCTTTCAGCTGGCGCACAGCTATTTTCCATGGTACTGCTTTGGTAATCAGCCAATGTTCCTAGCAAATCAAGCTGGGTGGAAAAACAAGCTCGCGACTGGTCTACTGCTTCTTTTTGCTTTCGGAGTACCGTCGAATGACGTCTTATGTGCTCCCTCGGCCCCTTGCCTAATTCCACTAGGTGGCCAGCAGGATCTTTGGGTTCGAGTGCACGCCTGCCGCTGCGTGTCAGAGGTCGACCTTCGGTTGGCAACACTTCTTAGGCGTTGCTACCCATTCACCTAACAGCCCACAAAAACTTCAAACAAACGGAAAAACTCTTGCTCACAATGTTCCTCTTAGCTCCCACCTAATATTTTCAAAAAAAAAAAATCCTCGAAAATTTCAGAAACGAAAATTATTATTTATTCAAACTTCAATGCAAGATGATAACTGAAATAACCTGAAAAATAAAATAAATGAAATAAAAATATATTGGGCATGCATAAACAAAAATAACACCCAAAAATGGTAAATATAATACGTTAAAAATAAAAATTACAAAATACGCCAAATGGAACACTTTTACTCCTATATTTCACTAGAACAATAGGAGATTTTTCTTTGAAAGAATAATTGATTTATTCTCTGCGATTTTTCTTCAAAAACAATATTCATAAAAAAAACTGGGATGGGTATGCTGACGATGATAGTGATTTCGCCTAGTCCTTTATTTAAATTTGTTTGCTGTTCCTACACATCCCTGTTACTGTCCCCTAAAACTTTCTGTCCTCCCTTGCCCGCCGAAGTCAATGCCATTCTGGGCCCCAGCTGGACGTCGCCTCATCCTTAAAACAGCTTACTGTTTTCTTGGAGTAGCTGACTCCTTGTGTTGCCCTTGTTTCATAAACCACAGCCTCTATGCCGCCACGGTGCAGCGTGGCTTCAAAACTTGAAATAAAATTCAAAACATTTGGAACCGATACCTTTTTTGCAAAGTGACCTTTCCGAAGAATTGGCTAGCTCATCCCCATCTAGTCAAAATCAGACAATGGAGCACTAGCGCACCTGAAAGCTCACCTCTGCAAGCATCTAAATTTTCCTCTTCACAGTAATAGCATAATAACTAAATAAATCTCTCTATTTGTCCAAAGATGCCACCAGCCCATAAACCGCACCAAATTTTTCTGGATGCATTGGTAGCTCTTGCAATGCTTCTGGCTGATATTCACTCCAAAATCGACAATTCTGATTATTTACGTACCCATTGAGCCAAAAATGAGCTTCGATTAAACTGACCATAAAATGGAAGAAGCGCGCGATGAACTTTCTGAACAGAGCACGCATTTTGATAATAAAATTCAATAATTTGCAAGCCTTGTTCGTTCGTTAAATTATAGACCAAACTGAAGATGTTTGACAGTGAAACAAAACACGAAACGTGCGTGAGCTGTTTAAACCTGAGGTGCCAAAAAGATAATAGCTAAAAAATCACACATGCAACTCAGTTAAGTGTTACTCACACGCACAAATCCATCGCCGAGCTCGTTGGTACCAATGAACCGCTGCTTAGGTTGCTGGGAATCAAATTATATATATGGATAAAGGATTGCATACTACTGTCCAGATTGATTTGAAAAGAGGGAATCAGCTAAATTAATGTTAGATTAACATAGTTCAAAAGTTAATACTGAGTAAGTGATTCAAAAATTAAACTAAAAGAAAATTGCAAAATCAAAAGCTTTCTGTGCCAACACATCCGCCCACATCGAAGAGAACAAGCGCACACATCAGGTGTTACACAAAATTAATAGGCCCAATTGCAGGGTGCAACTAAAACGTATGCAGAGCAGTCAAACGGTTATTGATACATATGTTGTCCAACGCTGTTTTTATTAGGTTTAGATGAACTGCTGCACACTAAGCCATCCGATCTGGAGTCTGGTAAAAGGTTATGTTCACCGATGCAGAAGCCCTAGACACGAGGCAAATCGCTCCATCCAGCAAGGCACATATACATCTATATGTATGTAATTGGTTACGTAAGCCGGTGCAAGTGAGGTAAGGTACACTGGTGTAGGTGAGGTTACCGACGCTGCCAAGGGTTTTGGTTGAAAAGCGCAAGGCGCAGGGCACTGCGCATGGCCAGACGCCGGTACCTTGGGTATGGTCAATGCTGAGATCTGAGAAAATACACAAGACTTAGGCCATGCACAAATCAAACGACTGTCAGAAATCACCTGTTTTCTTTTGGAATTTCACAAGCGATTTGTTGGGGCGCAGCTACAATAACTGGCCAGCGTCTTAAAAGACTTTTCAGCTCTTGCTCTTTACATTTAATAGATCCACGTGTTCACGCTGTGCTTTAATATTTTAATACTACGATTAGAGTTAAAACACGTCTGGTTGCTTGAATTGTCAAAACAGAAAAGATCGCGTGTTCAGCTTTTCTCTACTTACTAGCGTAGCCTGAGCTAGAAGGGAGCTTTCAAACGGTACCCTTCCAGTTGCTGAATCGTACGTACGTGAGAACAAAACGAGAAAGAGAAAGACAAAAGAAAGAGATGCAACTAGATGCAAAGCAATACAAGGGCGGAGTTAACACTTTTAAGGAAGAACTATGGCCGTACAAAAACAAATATATCGATATGACTTGAAATTATAATTTGCAGCAATTTGTTAAAGTTCGCATATGTATACTGGACACTACAACAACAGATAAAGCCATTAAATTTAGACGTAGTGGCCGTTATCTGAAAAGGGACGGTATACTACTTTGTCTGAATGTCCTTTAAATGGTAGACACCGATACTTTTGCCTTGCTCGTTAGCCAACTCATAGTAGGTCGAACTTACTTTGAGAATAACTTTAGCCTTGCCAATTACAAGATCTAGTTTTTGAGCATTGCTTTGTGAGAATTTACGAGCATAAATCTCGTCTCCTACTTTCAATTGAATGGTTCTGCTTCTCAAGTTGTAAATGCGAGCGTTAGCTTCATGCGCGTTAGCAACATTGACTTTAGTGTGATGTCGTGCCAGTTGTAAAGTTAGGAAATAATGAGAATATTTAGTGCCACTATGAACACTAGATCTAAGCGCTATATTAATTTCATTCAACTTTTGGTCCCAACACGTAGGATCAGTTCCGATGTAAGCACGGATCGCCGCCAACACAGATCTGTTCAGCCGCTCACTAGCATTCGCTTGCGGAGAATATACAGCCGTGCTTAGCTGAAAATCGTGTGAGAAATGCTTTAAAATATCCCGATCGAAATTGTGAGCCGCACAAATAACACAAATTCGGGTACTCCAAAGGTATAAAAAACCGTAGTTTCCAAAAAGTCGCAAATTTTCGGTGAAGTGAAACGCTTCAAAGGGCATAGAAAATGAAATTTAGTGCACTGATCGACAATCCGATATTTCCCAATTTCGAACGCGGATAAGTTCCCAACAGGTCTAGATAAAGCCTTTGAAAGGGCCTATCAGCCGCAATCAGTTTTCCCATTGGGGTTTTAAAACAATATTTGGGCTTTTTGTCTGCCTACAAACTGAACAATTCCTTATATACTCGCGAATTTGAACGATCATTCGAGGCCATAATAAGTATCGTTTTAGCTTCTCCACTGTTTTTCCCATGCCACAGTGTGAAGCAGTTGAAGGATCATGGGCCTGCTCTAACACTCTATTCACAAGTGCGGAAGGAACCCACAGGTTCCATAAATTCATTTCTTGATCTGCGTTGCCAGAAGCCATATCATTTCTTTTGTAGACGAAGTAATCTATTACCTTTAAGTCAGGTAGTTGAGCTTGGTTCTTCTGCACACGGTCTATAAGATCCCAGGTATTCAGGACTACGAAAGTGTTCGGAGGTAAGATCTATAACACAGGCTAACAGTGATTTTGGTGCAGATCTGTTTTGATCAGATTATGTTAATATAGATTGCAATGAACGAAACTGCATCATTGGTTTTGTTCTATCAGATCTTGTTCTCAAGATATAGCGGAAGAGGCCACACTAGGTATAACTGTCTGGATTTGTAAGCTATATGCGACAGAACACTAATCAATGCGTCTTTAAAAAGTGAAAGCCGCTATATAAGTGAAGCGGAAAGTGTCTAAATTGGCCTCTTAAGCAAGACTTTTCTCGATTTATTGCATTTTTTTAAAATAAATCACTTTTAAGCTACCGCCGCTTTTGAATTAATATTATAGCAATTTGAGCATATAGCCAAACATTTGATCTAATATTTCCAATTGTATCGCACTTTAATCTGCTTATTTGCAAAGTTACAGCCTGTTTAAAAAGAAATAAATATTTATTTTTATGGGAGGACAACTAGACCTGTGCTTAAAATTTGTATAGGAACAATCAAAATGCTTAGACACTTTTTCACTTATATATCGGCTTTTATTTTTAAAAACGCATTGATAAGTGGTCTGTCGCATATAGCTTATAAATCCAAATCTTTATGCACGGTGTGGCCTTCGTAATTCCTAGAGATTTTTCCGCCATATCTTGGAAACAAGAGCTGATGGAGGTAAACAGATACCAGTTTTGGAATCAGTGAACATTAATATGTCATATTTTTACATCGACAAGGCTGGACCTCACAAAGATGGTCATTTTGTCGGCCTGTGTAACCGGTCCAGCTTCAGAAAACTCTTCGACTAACGGTTCATTCTGTCTAGACAATGTTCTGTCTCCTATGTTCTATGATAAAAACGAAGCCTTGTAACTGGATCGCCAATCGAGCTAGTCGACCAGAAAGATCTTTCTGACGCATGAGCCATTGCAAGGAGGCATGATCCGTTACAACTAAAAAGTCTTGGCCTTCAATATATGGACGAAATTTCTTAATCCTTTTTATGACGGCTAAGCATTCCAATTCCGTTACGGAATAGTTCCGTTGGGCCTTAGTAAGCTTACTCGACTTACTATATATGCGATTGGCATTTCAACTCCCAACTCATTTTGTTGGGATAACACACACCCAAGTCCATAGAAGCTTGCGTCACACAGCAAACTGAATCTTTTCGAAATATTTGGAGTGATCAAAACTGGTGCGCAGGTTAAACGACTTTTTAACAGGGACCGTAACGGTTATAATTTTTTGAATAAAAATAGTTGAATAACAATTATTTCTTGATTTGTATCAAAAAATTATAAAATAATTATTATTTTTGATTAAAAAAAAAAAAAATACGATATAAGAATTAAATTTCAATTTTTATTTCAAGATCTTAAAATAACGCTTAAATTAAATTTTTATAATACAAATTAAACATACAAATTATTTTCAATTTTTATTAAAAAAATCGTAAAATAAAGATATTTTTAAATTTTTATTTAAAAATTGAATGTAAATAACTTAAGAACCGTGAATGTTTTTAGATTTTGGTAGTACACTTCACGGTTCTTAAGTTATTTACATTCAATTTATAATTTCAATTTTTAAATAAAAATTGAAAAATAATCTTTATTTTCCGATTTTTTTTAATAAAAATTTAAAATAATTTTTATTCCTAATTTGTATTATAAAAATTTAATTTAAGCGTTATTTTATGATCTTGAAATAAAAATTGAAATTTAAGAATTAAATTCGTAATTTTTTTTTTTAAATCAAAAATAAGACTTAAAATTTATTTTTATAATACAAATTTTAAATAAAGGTTTATCCTGTTTACGGAATCCTGCTTACTAAATAAGTATATCTAAGATATTTCCATTCATCTAAACTACTTTTTTAAGGCTCGATTTTTATAAACTCATAACTCTTATTTGCGATCCCTGCTTTTTAATTCATTAAAAGCGTTAGTAGCCTCATCAGTCCATATAAACGAAGATTTTTGTTTCTTTAACAAATCGGCCAACTTAAGGCGGCATAATTCTCGACAAAACGTCGATACCAGCCTGTTAATCCGAGGAAACGTCTTAACCGTTTAACAGTTACCGGTACGGGAAACTCGTTTATAGCCTGAATTTTGTGAGGGTCCTTTTTGATCTGACCATCGCGAATGATAAGTCCGAGGTATTTTATTTCTCTCATACAAAAATTTTACTTTCTCACATTAATAGTTATGTTTGCTTTGCGAAAACACAGAGCTATTTCCTGCAATAGAAGCAAGTGAGAGTCAAAATCATCAGAAAATACCAGCAGATCGTCTAAGTAGACAAAAACTCGGTTTCGTAGATGTGGTGGAATTACCTGATCCATTAATCCACACATGGTCTGTGGAGCGTTTGTAAGGGCGAAAGGCATAACCTTGTATTGGTAAAGTGGCCTGTTAGGGTTGGTAAAAGCCGTATATTGACGCGATTGCTCCTCTAAAGGAATTTGCCAAAAAGCGTGCTTCATATCCAATCCACTAATGTAACAAGCAGGAGGCAAGCGACTCAAGTTCCCATCTATATGGGGTAGGGGATAAGCATCCTTACGCGTATGCTTATTTATCTCGCGTCAGTCTAAGCACAGTCGATATTTTCCTTCTCTTTCTACCAAAACACAATTTCTACTCCACGGAATGTTAGATTCTTCTATGACATCTAGAGCTAACATATTGTCTATCTAAGCGAACATAAATTTCTCCCGAGCAGGTGACATTGGCCAATGCCATTGTTTTATAGGCTTGGTATTTCCAACGTCTATGGAGTGTGAGATTACGCTGGTTCTACCCAATCCCTCGTGCTCGAAAGATGGAAACATTTTAATTGCAGCAGATAATCTTTGACGGTCTGTCGAAGAAAGAATATGAAGTTTTGGACAATCAACTTCGATATCTGAATCACCTGCATCCAATTCGGACACGGTGGGACTTAAAAGTTGATTTGTAAGACCGAAACAATTCCAAAAATCAATCCCTAATTATACAGGGTTGCCCAAATTCGACGACACCATGTTTTTTTTAAAAAAATTAAAGAAAAAATTAAAAATTTGGCGGTTGGCAATCTTAATCATTTAATTTGTTCCAAGTAGATTTGTTTACATCAATTTTTGAATATGATATCTCTCAAATGGCCGCCTCTGGCGTTGATGGCGTATTGTGCCCTTTTTGCAGCATTTTCCATCGTTTTCGCCAACATTTCGGCCGGAATAGCGGCTATTTCTTCACGAATGTTGTCCTTGAGCTCTTCTACGGTCCTTGGCTTGTTAACGTAAACCTTGGACTTCAAATATCCCCACAAGAAGAAGTCAGGCGGCGTCAAATCGGGCGAACGCGGTGGCCAGTCCAAATCACCACTTTTCGACATCAAACGACCCGGAAACAATTTCTTCAGAAAATCGATTGTTATGCGACTTGTGTGCGGTGGAGCGCCGTCTTGTTGAAACCAGAACTGCCTCATACGCTTTCGACGAATAATTGGCATCACAAAATTGGTCATCATGTCGCGATAACGCTCCTGGTTGATGGTAACAGCATGGCCATTTTCATTTTGGAAGAAAAACGGCCCAATGACCGTTTTCGCACTAACGCCGCACCAAACTGTGACTTTTTCGTCATGAAGAGGCACTTCTTGAATTTCCTGAGGATTTTCAGTGGCGTAAATACGGCAATTTTGCTTATTAACGGTCCCATTCAATGTGAAATGGACTTCATCGGACATGATAATTTTGTTTTCACAATTGACTTGTTCTGTTGAATGTAAATTTCAACTATTTCAGAGCGCTCGCGTGGCGTGTATTGTTCCATGGTAAAAATCTGCTTGGACTGACGCTTCAAACGCGGTATGTCATTAAGCGATCTGACATCTCTGTCAAAAGTTATGGCGTTGCCAGATGGGTCCGTCGAATATGGACAACCCTGTACATCCTATTTAAGTGAAGGTATAAGAAAGAATTTAACAGTTCTTGTGACATTCCGATACGTAATTGAAGAAGTCAAAGTGCCCATTACTGAACAAAGGTTTCCATCAGCTGTTTTGACATTTCCTGAGCAACTTCGAGAATTAGGATTACATTTTAGTTCCCGAGCTAATTCATTGCCAATGCAACTGATAGATGCGCCTGAGTCTAATAACGCTTAATAGGACTTGCCTTCAATTTGAATTTCTTTATATAATCTATTATCTGAACTTAAAATTACTGGCGAAACTAATCTCTGACGGGTACTAATTACGTTTTTCCAAAACTGTCTCAAACGAAGAGTGGAACGTTTTGGCTTTATATCCACTTCTATAGCCTGAAGAACCCCAAATTTTCGATCTCTAGCTTTTAGATACTTTTCCATCCTTATGTAAAATGGCTGTTGGTCTTGAATGGTTCGGATGCGCTTAATTGGTGGAGGTTTGCGCATCCTTCAGCCAGTTTTCCGAAGGATTGCATTTAGTACAACGCGGCTTGCACAGATCTTTTGTTTCGCAGCCGTAACAAAATACTTTGCGAACTTCTAAACAGTCATCGTAGCGGTGTCCAATCTTGTCGCAATTCCAGCAGACAATCTTGTAACGTATTATGCCGGCAATCGTCGACTCTACCTCAGAATCGCCAGTCTGCAAGAGTTCCGAGACATTTCGACGATTATTAAAAGGTGTCTTAGTTGAGTTCATTATAAAAATGCTCATGCTTCTGAACTTCCTTATGTAGTGAATCAAGAGTATGAATTCTTAAATGCAACAATTCGTGCCGAAGCGAGGTCTTCGAGCTATCAATCAAGAGTTCTACCAGTTCTGATTCGGATATGGTGCGTTGAAGTCTATTTATTAAGTCTTCAATAGCTACCTGATAAACATCGAATAGTTCGTTTTCTCCTTGCCGACGATTCGAAATCTTCCGCCAAATGTCTACATCAGTTTCTGTATCCTCATATTTATCACGACAAGCGGAGCAGAAAGTTTCCCAAGTAAACTGCGGTTGGAAAAACGATCTGGTCACACTGATAGTGAGGTCGAATAATAAATAATTTTGATATAAAACCGCTTCAATTGTGTATAATTAGTGTCGAACAATTCACCAAAGCGCCACAAGAGTTTTGATCAACTCGAAGCTCACTCGTTTTTGCTGATCCTGCAACCAGAACCTTCTTCTGCAACATCATCCCCTTTTGTGGCCGCCGGCAGACGCAAGTGTGTGCATACATTAACACCCACCAATGCATTCAGCTCAAAATACCCCAACACAAATGAAGTGCAGTGAAACGCTAAGGAGATCGATCTGTGCCAATCCATAATCTTTTTTGTATTATTATTTTAAAAGTTTTTGGTTTTGGTTAGCGACATAAGTTACGCTGGCACTTTTACGCTGTGACTTTGGTGTGCGTGTTTTTAGCCGTTTTATAGCCAGATTCTCGTAAAAGCTTAAAAAATTTTCGTTTGATTCCCTTTGCTTTTCTTTCAAGTGTCGTATTCTGTATATTGATAAAATGTAGTTTATCTATCTTTTTATTATAACATACTAAACGGAACAGTTTTAAAAGAAGCGGAAGCGATGGAAAATTGTGTAACATGGGAGTCTGGCGGTTCAAATGGCTAATAACATAATCATTAATCACAATTCCAAATATTATTTTTATTTTATATTTTTTATATATATATATTATATTATATTATGTTATATTATATTATATTATTTTATTTTATTTCACTTAAAATTTTGAACAGATGAGTAACAACACCAACTCACTATCAAAAGGTGCGGTACCGAAGGCCGCAAACAATGCAGTCGCTACAAAGTCTTCTGCTACAAACAGTGGAAAGTCCTCTGCTGTCTCTGGGAAGAAATTCCCCAGCCAGCAACCAGCAGCTGTTGCCTTGACCAATTGGACAGCAAAGGGCTCAAAGATAGTTTGTTGCAGGGCCGTGGTGTATACCAGACCCGACTTAACCAAGGTCGGAACCGCGGATCAGGGCAAGGCGTATAGATTCCTAAAGCGTGTGGCAACCAACTCAATCGGGAAGGACTAGACGTCGAAGGAGGACTATGCTAAGGTCCAGGAAGACATTGCCTGGGCGAGGGAAGTTCTTCCGAACTTCTCCATGGACATGACCCCTCCCTGGCCGGCAAAGGTTAACCCATCAAATAAGCCATCCACTACGAAGAGGGATCGGTCCATGGATGAGCAGCAACCGCTGACATCCAAACGGCCGAAAACTCATGGAGCCCCTCTCCGGGTCTCCTTTGCCGAGATGGCAAAAAATAAAAAGATTGTGGGCGTTCTGGACGACAATAACCCACACGGCACAATACCCAAGCACCACTGGAAATGGATTGAGGCAGCTACAAGCCGTGTTGCCCTGGATAAGCTTCTGGAAAACCCACCACACACTATGGGGCAGCACAGATATTAACGAGTGCGGTGAGTCACTGTACAATTACCTCTTACAGACAAATCTGCATATCGCAAATAAAGGAAACGACCCTACCTTTATTATAAAAAATCGAAATATGGAAGGTGCTGCCAGAGCACTCCTCCTCTGATCACAGATACATAGAGGTCCTTCTAACATACAAGTGTCCTTCACCCAAAAAGATACAGAACCCGGAAAAGACAAACTGGGAAGTACGCAACAAACTTTTCTCACAAAAACTTGAACAGTCCCCACCATATACACCTAGGACGGGGAAACAGATAGACGATCTTGTCGATACGCTCACCAACGCGTATGCGGTCTCTTTTAATAGGACCTTTACCACCTTTAAACCACATTGGTGGTCTGCAGAGCTTCACAAGCTCCGAAAAGAGTGCAGACATGCATTCATCGTAGCCAAATATAACGATCAAACCACCGCTCGGGAGTTATATAAACAAAGGCTTAACACCTACAAGAAAGCTATCAGAAAGGCTAAACGATCCTCCTGGGCCAACTATTGTAGTAATATAGAACTCACTTCTGACGCATCTCGGCTCAGAAAGATCCTGGCAAGCTCACCAACACCGCCAGGACTCTTACAAAAAACAGACGGAACCCGGACCGACTCAAGCGAAGAATCCTTAGATCTTCTGCTAAGCACTCACTTTCCTGAGTGCTCCCTTAACCCAATAACCCAATTTAGGCCAACCGAGCTTTCTACAAACCATGTGAACACCATTGTCACTGAGGCCAGAATTAAATGGGCTATCGATTCTTTCGAACCATTTAAATAGCCTGGCCCAGATATCATATATTCAGCCCAACTACATCACAGCATTGGGTACACAATGACTTGGCCTTACACAATCTACGAAAGCTGTCTAAAAATTAACTGTATCCCCACCATATGGAGAGAAACTAAAGTGGTATTCATACCGAAAGCCGGCAAAGCTGCACAAGTGAAATCAAACGATTATAGGCCAATCAGCCTCTCCTCATTTATACTTAAAACTCTTGAGAGACTTATAGACGCACACCTGAGACAAATTATAAGTCCCTCTCATCAAGCAAGCACACAACAAGCTTACAGCAAGGGTAGGTCCACCGAAACCACCCTGCACTCTCTGATCTCAAAGATTGAAAGATCTCTTGAAATAAAAGATTATTCTCTAGTAGCATTTCTCGACATTGAGGGTGCCTTTAATCACATCCAACCTCAAGCCATCACCTCAGCCTTAACATATGTGGGAGTGGATGTACCTCTGGTAAGATCCATCGACCAATTGCTAACCAGCAGGTCGGTGAATTCCGAGCTTGGCGGCGCTTCTGCTCGCAGATATGTTAACAGAGGCATTCCGCAAGGAGGCGTTCTCTCTCCGACACTATGGGTTGTAGCAGTTAACCGACTGCTGCGGCTCATGGAGGAGGAGGGACACATAGTGGTGGCTTATGCGGATGATATTGCCATTTTCAAATGTGGACTAATTCCACCGACGCTGTGGACAATACCTTGCGGCTTGGACGTAAACCCAGCAAAGACGGAACTAGTGCTTTTCACCAGAAGATACAAAATTCCTGATCTTATCACCCCAAAAATCAATGGAGTTAGCCTTAAATTTGGAGACAATGCCAAATACTTGGGAGTCATTCTGGATAGGAAACTACTCTGGAATAAAAACATAAACGAACGCATAAAAAGGCAACCGTTGCCCTTTTCTCGTGCAAAAAGGCCATAGGCCGCAAATGGGGCTTCTCCCCTATCATAGTACACTGTCTCTACACAGCCGTAGTCCACCCCATACTACTCTACGGAGCACTAGTTTGGTGGCCAGCGCTTGAGAAACAATCGGTACTCAACAATCTGCATAAAGTACAGAGAAGTGCGGAAATCCGTATTAGCGGCGCTCTCCGAGCAACACCCACGGAAGAGCTAAATACTATTTTCCACCTACTTCCACTAGACCTTATATCAAAGCAACTGGCTTTAACAACAGCCCTTAGACTAAGAGAATCCGATGCCTGGAACGGGGTAAGTCGGGACACTCAACAATACTCAATGATCAAACGAGTATACCGTTACACACTGACTACTGTATACCACAAACGATGTTCGTCAAATCATACGACGTCTGTATTCCAAGCCGACACGAGTGGGAAAACCTACCCCACAGCAGAGCCAATGCCATCAACATCTACACTGATGGCTCTAAGCTTGACGAAAAAGTAGGAGGGTGAGTCTTCTCCACCAACCTAAACTTGAACTTATTGTTCCGCCTTCCTGATCACTGTAGCGTGTACCAAGCGGAGGTGGTGGCCATCCAGGAAGCAGCCACCTACCTTAGCACACTACCAATCAGAGAAGGAAGCGTCTTCATATACTCAGATAGTCAAGCCGCCCTTAAAGCCCTTGACTCATACACCAACAATACCAAAACGCTTACCGAATGCCGTTCATCTCTAAATGAGATCGCACGAGAATTTAGTATACACCATATATGGGTGCCTGGACACCGCAACATAGAAGGAAATGAGGCTGCGGACAAACTGGCCAGAATAGGCACCACCATCGAGCTCCTTTCAGAGAAGGGCACGATAGGGATGCCTATGCCAACTTTTAAGCTCCACACAAAAGCTGAATTACGTCGTCTCGCTACGGATACGTGGAAAAACCTTTCCTCCTGTGCGGTAGCGAGGCTGACGTGGCCAACACTCAACCTAAAGCGTACCACCACGCTTTTACGCCACAGAAGGGAACACATATCGCTTCTGGTGAGATTCCTAACGGGTCACTGTCTTATCGGCAGACACGCTGCACGCCTAGAAGTCACTCACCATGATTTCTGCAGAAGCTGTAGGTACCAAGAAGAGGAGGAAACAGTACAACACCACCTCTGCCATTGCCCCGCCCTGAGAAGAAGGAGACTTAGGAAACTAGGTCAACCTCTCCTACCTAACCTAACCTAATCTGCGGTTACTTGCGGTGAAAATGCAGAAACCAATCGGACGTTTTTCCTGCCAAGAGCAAGTGCAAGTGGTCACAAATGATTTAAAAATCACTACGGAGTGTTAGCGCGGTAAGAAAGCGAACGCGGTATATAAATTAACTGGCCGATAAATTGTCCTTGGTACCGTCATATCGGACACGACAATTTTGAATAATATTTCCTACTTTCTCGGGAGCTATGCTAGATATTGATCTACTATGACTGATTTTTCTATATTCGTCTACTGGATCTATTATACTCAGTTGCTCGACAGCTGGATCTTGCTTTTCTGTATTACCTGCGTTAGGATACCAAGATGCAGCATTCGGATTTAAACGTACCGCAGTTAATTGGGTTTGTACAGAAGATGTTATATGAGCAGTAAGTTGGTCTAACAGCACTTTCTGTTGTGCTTGTATAACTTTTTGGACATAGCTGGAAACTTCTTCGGTATTCATAGCAGGGCTAGGTGAACTTTGTGGTTCCTGAAATTCGATTAAGTGAGTTTGCTGATTATTAGGAATCCACTTTTTCTGCATGGATCTGGTTTCCATGACTCTTTTAGGAATTGCTCCTCTTCCTCTGCCTCTTCCACTAAGTTTATGCACACAGCCACCGCCTGTAGAAGGGACCTTATCTCTCTGAAGAGATTTTATTGGCCATACTGCTTTCATTTTGAGCGCTGCGTGTTTCTGCCTCAGATAATTCCTCAGCTAAAGAAGTGTTGCTGATAAGTTCAACATTGCAAATTTCCTGACACGTAGGACAATTGGGTGAGCTCTTTGAGCTCTCAGACAAGCAACTAGTATGATTATCGTAGTTACAGGAAGTCTTTGCAATAACTTCACTATTAGATATCTTCTCTTTACAGAGTTCACAGAATTTAGCTGCTTCCTGCAACACAGCTGCTAAATTCTCATTGCTGTGTTGAACCGGCACAATATTGAATTTATTTATTAATGTTTAAATATACAATCGGCACTTTCCTACTATAATAAAAGAATATCGAGGTGACCTAACTATTTTCTGCATACTTTACTATGGGTTAAATGTGTCTATTGTATAGTTCAACTTTTGAAGTTCGTAAATACTGGACAGGTCCTCAAACTTTCTCTAAGGCCTGTATGTCACAGAATAACAAAACATTCTAAGGCAACTACTTATTCGAGATAGTAATATTGATTGCACTCCCATTGTGGTCGACCTATCCTACTACTAGAATGAAAATCGCAATTGCACAACTCTATATACTAACTCATAACAAACAAAACAAAATTAGAATAACTTAATCATAAACTATCTGTCCACTCCCTGACAATGAATTATGTTGGTGAGCAGTCTCATCCGGTAGAACAGTCCAATAAGTTGGATTGATTTCTCAATTCCAGGAATTCTTTCTACCCAATATAACAAAAATCAATAGGAAGGTTTTAGGCAGTTCGGAAAATAGAATTGGTGTAAGTATGTTAAAACAGAGCAAAATTACGGGAGCTAAACAAGGCGTTTTTTGTTTTTTTTTTTTAATCCTTTGTTCGGGAGCCACGTTCAGGGCGCCATTTACTTGTAATGGCACAATGGGTGTAGTAGCTGCCAGTGTTCTTCATATTCAGCCTGGCCAGGAAAGGAAATCGGGGTTCGTGCACTATACTGACTTTGCGGTCAGCTCGCCGGATGGGGTCGGGGTTCTTTCTATTCCTATGATTCCTTGGCGAATTGTGTACAATAAAATTTGGTGCACGAGAAATCGAAACTAAATTATATCAAAAATCAAACAAAAACAAAATAAATGAACTCTCAAAATTATTCCCGAAACACGTATAAGTAATGCAGAATAGTAAGTCATTTTGGTTATATGGACATGATGTTGTGGTCCGTACGCTCTCTATACCCTCCCTACCATGGCAATTCTTGAGCGATGTGACAAATGGCCCCAATTAACGCGTACTCATGCCGATTTCATAGTTTATTACATATTCATGTTTTTATTAAAATAACTCAAATTCTTTCGAAAAGAAAAGTCAAAACAATCAGATAATTAATTACGTTAGTTCGAACAACAAAAGGTTATCGTGAAATTAATATCAAACAAAATCTTAGCGCAATTCATTTTTCAAATTCAAATAAAATAAAAATATTGAAATATATAAAGGTATGCAACTCAGTTAAGTGTTACTCACACGCACAAATCCATCGCCGAGCTCGTTGGTACCAATGAACCGCTGCTTAGGTTGCTGGGAATCAAATTATATATATGGATAAAGGATTGCATACTGCTGTCCAGATTGATTTGAAAAGAGGGAATCAGCTAAATTAATGTTAGATTAACATAGTTCAAAAGTTAATACTGAGTAAGTGATTCAAAAATTAAACTAAAAGAAAATTGCAAAATCAAAAGCTTTCTGTGCCAACACATCCGCCCACATCGAAGAGAACAAGCGCACACATCAGGCGTTACACAAAATTAATAGGCCCAATTGCAGGGTGCAACTTAAACGTATGCAGAGCAGTCAAACGGTTATTGATACATATGTTGTCCAACGTGGTTTTTGTTGTGTTTAGATGAGCTGCTGCACACTAAGCCATCCGATCTGGAGTCTGGTAAAAGGTTATGTTCACCGATGCAGAAGCCCTTGACACGAGGCAAATCTCTCCTGTATTCCCTTGGAATTTCACATGCGATTTGTTGGGGCGCAGCTACAATAACTGGCCAGCGTCTTAGAAGACTTTTCAGCTCTTGCTCTACACATTTAATAGATCCACGTGTTCACGCTGTACTTTAATATTTTAATACTACGATTAGAGTTAAAACACGTCTGGTTTCTTGAATTGTCAAAACAGAAAAGATCGCGTGTTCAGCTTTTCTCTACTTACTAGCGTAGCCTGAGCTAGAGAACAAAACGAGAGAGAAAGAGAGACAAAAGAAAGAGATGCAACTAGATGCAAAGGAATACAGGGGCGGAATCAAAACTTTTGAGGAAGAACCATGGCCGAACAAAAACAAATATTTCGATATGACCTAAAATTATAATTTGCAGCAATTTGTTAAAGTTCGCATATGTATACTGGACACTACAGCTTGATACAATTGACGTGCCACAGCCGCCTGGCGGCAGCGCCAGCGGCAACCAAGTCGGACCACATGGGAGTCTGGTGTGATTCCTCGTGATGCAAATTTGGGCCAATACTATTCGTTAAGAAATAATTCAATTTTCCTTTCTACATATTTACACATTTACTTTCATTATTCGAAACACTCATATCTTGTTACTAGTTTCAATAGTTTAATAGCGGTTAAACTGTTTAAGTAAACGACGTTATTTAATCACAAGGTTCCAGATTCGGACTTGATTAAGTTCGTATAACCAAGACTTTTAACTATGCACGTCTATTCAGCCAGAGCTCCATAATTAAAAGGAAGTATGAAAAAAGAATCTTCGTCAGCCATGCTGCGGCCCGCGTTCGGAAAGCTCTTTAAACCAACAGGATCCTTCCAGACCTTTGTATGTTTAGAGTTGCCACCTCTGCTAGAGAGCTCTTAACAGCGCCAGTCCGCCTTTGGTTTAACGCTATTTTCAAATGTACAAGGCAGCCGTAACAATATATGTATTTTATGTGGTCGTAAATGCTTCCTACTATGCTCTACAAACATCTGGACAATTTCAATATACGCTCTGCAAGGGTATAATGAAAAATTGCAATATAATTATTATTTTTACAATGGCCACATCTAAATTCTCATGTGATATATGTGATGTGATATACTCATATGGTAAAAGTTTTTAAGTAACTAATTTTAGTTCACTATGCTAAAACGGGGGATGTTATGGTTTTTCTAATGCTATTGAATGTTGCTGGTAATTTGTTAGCGGAAAAAAGGAAAACAATTGCATGCGATGGATAAAATGACCGGGGTGTTTCCCCCCGGACTTTTGGCGAAAACTAAAATAAACTATGTATTGTACAACATGAGAAAAAATCATGACTATCAAAAGCCGCAAGTGGCGCATTTAGTATTATTTGGTCTGCTGCAATGCGATGGTCTGCAAGAGTTGACGCCGTTAAACCGTTCGCGAAACATCTTTCTGGAATACAAGATGCACTTGACGAACTGAAGGAACTCAATTTGACAGCGGAGACTCTCCGGGACATCAACGGTATTCAAAAATACATGAATTCATTCGAATGTATCTTGATGTCGTCGACTTGGTCCACAAATTTAAGTGCTATCAATGAGAGAAACGTCGTCCTTCAAACAAGAGAAACTACAATAGACGTTGAAATTGACAATCTGAATGCTCTCCTTTCAGATTTGCAGTTTATACGAAATCGGTGGGGTCTCATTCTGAGTGAATGTAAACTTGTCGCAAGAGGTTGCAACATTCCTGAAACGTTGCCAACCATTCGCAACAGAAAACGTGCAAAAGTATTTTTGGATGATGAAGACGCAAGTCCAGAAATCGACATAATTTCTGAAGACGAAAAATTTAAGACCAGCGCCTTCCTCTGCATCATCGATTCGGTAATTGCAGGAATGACGAAAAGATTCAAAGCAGTAAAATATTTGAATCAAGTCTTTTTTTTTATGGAAATTCACCACTTTGGATGAAGATACTCTCCATACGTCTGCCGAAGAATTTACGAAGAAGTACGAAGCTGATGTCTCCGAAGAGTTGAAAGATGAAATCGGCCTCCTCAAACAAATGTAAATAATTTTGACAAGAACCTTTCTCCATTTGGATTGCTCAACGCACTGTACTCAAGAAACCTTTAGAATCTACAGTATACTTTGGATAATTGCACCTATACTTAATTGCACATGCAAGATAATTACTGCAAATTTGCTGTCATTCGTATTAAGAGCTGATTTAGTTCTAAATTATTTGGTTTAATTGCATTGCACTTAAATGCATATGTAAGGTTATTTCATCGATTTTTTGGTAATAATATTAGTTTTTGTTCGAAAAAATTAATTTAAATGCGCGCCATGATTGGCCACTTTCGATAACGACGAAGTGATCGTTGTGAATGTCAATTGCAAATTTAATTCGCTTCAAAGTTATCGATGGTGGTCTCTGTGAATGTCAATTTCCAGCGTGCAGACCGCTCAAACAAACATAAGCAACGAAGAATTATGTATAAATGGGAAAAACAAAATATATACAACGCTTCATTAACTGTAAAGCAGAAGTTGGATATTATTGAGGCAGTTAAATATAAGGCAAGCAAAAAGGATCTCTGCATTAAATACAAATGTGATAGGTCGACAATTGACCGAATTATAAAAAAAGAAGACGAGCTCAGACATGCTGCTATTACAGCGGGCTCACAGCGAAAGCGTCAGAGGAAAGGCGTGCATGCTGATGTAGAGGAGGCACTACACTGGTTTTAGCAGCAGCGTTCCACCAATGCAATATTAGACCGGCATGTTATTCTCGGAAAAGCCAAAGAATTTTGCCTTAAATTCAAGACCGTGTTTGAACCTGACGCAACTGGCTGTGGCGTTGGCGTAAGCGCCATAATATAAGGTTTGGAAAACTGCACGGAGAATCTGCTGAGAGCGATGCTAGAGGAGCAAATGATTATGTTCTTAACATATTGCCTGGACTGCTAAAAGATTACGATGTCGATAATATATTTAACGCGGATGAAACTGGGCTTTATTATAAAGCAATGCCAAATTGGACATTTTATCTACCAGGTGAACAACCAAAAGGGCAAAAAAATCAAAAAACCCGATTGACTTTGCTTTTTATTAGAGCGAAGCTCTAAGGCTAAGGCTCTAAGGCGGTAGGCTGGGGGGTAAATCCAGACAACGATTGTCTTTGCGACAGATTTCTTGGCTACGCTTTTGACATTGCAAAGTCAGCAGCGTTTGTGTGTGAGCTCACTCAGTGCGTGCGTGTATATGTATGTATGCAACTAATTATATGCGCTCTCTCATTTTCTCCCGCACTGGCACTCTCTGCTGCCGACGCGTTCGTTTTTTTTCGCTTGTTGTTATTGTTGGCACTGTTAACGGACTACTTTTTGCCGACGAGACCACCTAATATTTATTACTGCATCATGTCTCTGCTTACACTGGAGCATGTTGCAACAATAAAGGTGAGGCGGAGTCGGGTTTGATGAGTACTTTTGCCAAAAGCTTGCGCTTTAATAGTACGCGCAGCACTGAACGTGAAGGTACTTTGCAGAGAACTCACACTGACGCAGTCGTACCTTTATTGTTGTATCATGCACTGGAGTCTGCTAACCAGTGTTGCCAATTCAACTATTTTCGCACCAGATCTAGGTATTTTGTAAGGTCGAAAGCCAAAAAGTATGTGCAAGAAAGCGATAGCAGCATGTGGGTAGTGAGCAGAGTTCGCAACAACCGGTCGTCTCTTTGCAGTTGTCAAAAAACGGTCACGGTTTGCAAAGTCAGCAGCTTTGGCCTATACAAAACAGCCATAGCAGCGTGGTGGGAGATCAGAGGTGACTGAAAAAGTGATCAAAACACTGAGCGAAAAGGTGACTGAAACAGTGACTTTAACTATGACTGAAACCGTTACCGAAACAGTGACTGGAACAGTGACCGAGACAGTGACTGAAACAGTTACCGAAACAGTAGCCAAACAGTGACCAGTAGTGACCGAAACATTTGGCGCTTTTAGCAGATAAAACCGATTTGCGATTTTCGATTGCTGATGATTTTTTGCTGAATGTCGTTGATTGCTAAGTTTAGGATATTTTCTGGCTTTATTTTATTTTGTGAACTCATTTAATGCACAATTTTTAAGGAATTTTAGCAAGAAGTTTTTTGGTTATGCCGGGTATCCTGCACCGCGGAAACCTAAAATTCCTGCCAAACTTCATGTCAAATAATTGTGTCAGGAATTTTTAGTTTACCTTTTCGTTTGTCCGTCCAGCAACATGAACAAGATCCACACTATGTCTTGATAGCGGAGTTTCGAAGGCGTGTGTGGTTCGAGAAACAGCTGATACACAGCTCAGGAATATAATGTTTACAATTATTTTGGAAGTAATTTGTCAAAAAAAATAGAGGTAAAAACTGTGAGGAGAAAATTTCTTTGATACAAGCAGTTGAGGCAAGACCATGTCTTTGACGAATCACAGAAGAAAGCATTTTGAGAACATTTCTGGAAAAAGCACAAGTAATTAAAGAAGGTAAGCTACATGTTATTGTGTTTAAAGTTATTAGGTTCATGTGACTGGTTTTTCTGTGACCTTTGTTCTTAGTAAACCTGCAGTATTTTTAGCCGGCTCGGGGTCATATTATGCTTTCGCACAACTTTAAACAAAGACGCAACACCACAAACTTTCACCTCACCACTCTTTCAAAGTGGAGTACCGACGAATTTTGGTTAAAAAACAATTGAGTGCTTGGAACGCCTTGAAACTACAGTGGAGTTTGTAAAAAAAAAACTTTCGCTATTGGACGCGCTCTTCTATATAGACCATGCATGGAAATCGGTTAAGCCGAGAAGCAGGGCAGGGTTCGTCGACTGCTCTCAGATTGAGAATTATAATGTGGAAGAAACAACTGAAACGGAATTAACCGAATTTTTTTAATCAAACTCCAACTGTACTAATTATGTTGATGTGGATAAAAATCTTGATTGTTATGGCTTCTTGACTGCTGACGAAATCGTTCACTCCATATTGGACAACAACATTCCAGAAAATGAGTGCAGTAGTGAGGGTGAAAGGGATTACCAACAATTATAAATGGTTTTTGCGCTATTAAAACATTAGAAATGTTAACTAGAGAATACAAGTGGGACGAAGCATCCACGCTTTCTCGTTTAGAAGAAAATTTGCTGATGCTAAGTACAAAAAAATGTGTTCAAAAGAAAATAACGGATCATATTAAATAACTGCATAAATGTATTTGCTAACATAGAATTAATGAACAAATTCAAATTTAGTTTGAGAAAAAGGAGGAAATTTTTTTTTTTTTTAACTTATCTGCACATTGCGGTTAATTGCATCACTTTTGGTGTAAACAAAGAATGTGCATTTAAGTGCATTATACTGTATTTCCAAATGTCTGCGTTTCTTTAAGAATTTTTTTTACTCTCCCTGTCAGTGTCGCTCGTGGAAAACGCTCTTTCAGGGTTTTATCGCGAGTCAAAAACTTTCACAGATCTTGTTCTAAACAAAAGCGTCTAATTGGTCTGGCTATGTTAAGTTTGGAGTAATAATCGAATCCTTTGCCTTTGCGAAAGCGCGAAAAGCGAATTTCAGTGGAGAACAACTAACCGCGATATAGACGAAAACTTGAATATTAATCCTTTTTCCATGCCTTTGTATTGAAACAGAATTCCTATTGCTCATCTGAATATATACATTATACATGTATCTAACCATTAACAAAACTCAACATGATTTTAGTTGTGTTGAAAAATATTTCTTATTAAATGGGGGCCCGCGAATTTTTTTCCCCCGGGCCCGTAATTCCTCTCTACGGGCCTGGGACTGATCTATCGGCTAAAGTTGACCCGTGGATTATCAGAGATTAAGTTTGTTTCTCCGGCTACGACACACACAGCATGAAACACTCAATTTCGTCTAACATAAGTTAACTAACCAGACATTGAGAAATCGGGCCAAAATCGCTTGTTGATTCATGTGCCAAATCAGCGGTATTTGCAAAATTGTTATATGAGTATTTATAAAAGCGCTTAATGTGTGGATGATAATGCAGACGTTGGTAAATGGAATATGATGATAGAACGGTCCAAAGTTTGACAAATTTGCCCACTACATTTGAACCTGCTTAAATTATTATGAAAATTGTATAGCGACAACGGTAGACGTGTAAACACGAAGTTTAAACCAAAAGTTTAACCCCGAAATATGCAAAAATGTATTGTGTTATTTCACACAAGATTACACATTTGTAATCGTACTCGGCGAGAAGTAACATGTTACTATTATTATTTTTCAATGTTTTATTCAATCATGCTGCCTTTTCTATCGGTGATTTGTATTTCTGATTGGATTTTTTAAGGCAAAATTCAGGGTCGGTGATGGTGTTGTGCACTAAGTTCTTGACTTCTAGACTGCGGGTTGTGTGTTCGAGTCCTGGTGATGACCGACAATATTTGTTTTTTTTTTATTATCGATTGTGTAAAGAAAGAGTACTTTCTCTTGAGTTTTTTTTTATTCGGCCATTGCTTTCATCTTTCGAACATTCGATTTGTCCCCGTCCGTGTAGGTGAATTTTCAATTTTGCTAAGCCGAAATACACAAAAAAAAACCTATCTTAACAGGGGTTCGAAACCCAATCCTAACCACTCAGCCAACACCTATTTTATCAAACGAGAAGTAAATATCAGTATAAGGAAACTCGTAGAAGCAGAGTTGAAAGCAGCAGAAAAAACCGGCTTACTATGATCAGTTTTTAAGACGATGCCACGAGTATTACTCGGAAAATGATCCCGAGTAGTAATCATATCAGTAGTATCATACAAACGATTACATGATTAAAAAAAATATTCTTTGTACTCAAAAATAATTACTTGTACGATGCCGGAATCACTCGTGCAGCTCTCTAGTACACAGAGTATTTTAAGTTTGTGCAATAGTATGTATCAGCCAGAAGGAAGCATTTTAGCATCAACAGCCTAGATGATATAGCCATGCCCGAATGTATATCCATATAAACGCACTGATCTCAGAGATTTTAAGATAAAGAGGTTTACTTGTATGGGACAAAAACTTATTATACCTGCAGGCAGATCAAGTTTATTTTTAATTATCGCCACTCCCCCTCAATTTTGAGAAAGCCTCATATATTGTTATTTAACAATATTGTGTAAAGCATTGGCTGAACCAAGGTTCGAACCAAAACCTTCGCCTAAAAACTCTATCCTGAAATTTTCGAACCTGAACCATTCGTAAAGTTGATAATATACTGATAAAAATGCTCAGTAAGAGATGATTCTGTTACGAAACTACCTGTTCTTCGTGTGGGCAACCCGGCTGGCTAAGTCCATCTCTAGGGGGGATTTTTCCCTGCCCGCAGTTCACACAATCATCAATACTACTAAAAAGCACGAAACACCAACATTAAAAAAAATGGCAAACGGAATCAAAAATATCTAAATGGACCAAGGAACAAACCGGTGTCATAGGAGTAATTGCCACCCGTACCCTCCCAACCTGTGATGTTCTATCCATGACGAACATCACCCACTTCATCATGACGCAGACAGCCTAATCCTGGCTAGCGTTCCATTCTCTCTCCTTCATGTCGATTTAGCACTTCATTTGGGTTCTTCTCTCAGACATTGATGTTTATACTGTGCAAAAAATAAAGGGTGGCACTACTTATAGCATATTTAATTCACAACAATATTCTCTTAAAACTAATATATAATTCGACTAATTTGTTTTTTTTTTATCAGTTACCGCTTTGTGAAAATCGTACACAGTCCTGCCCTGCCTCAATAACTTTGGAACCAGTATTTCACAAATACTAAGTATGGCTGTGAGGAAATATTTAATTTATATATTTATATTTAACGTCACTGTCAAAATTCTCCCACCAATCCTAAAGGAGCTCCACTGGGATGGTTTAGGGGCGCGTCACTACAACAATCTTTGATCCCACTTTGAGATCAGCACAAAAACAAGGGACGATGCCACAGGACAATTACAAACAAAATATATAAATGTGTTTATGAAATATGTGATATTTGCAAAATAAATAAATAAAATATGCAAATATATATAATAAACAGTTAATAACTTCTGGCAAGCAAAAAAAAAATATCATGGCAAGCGTCGTCTCTACCTCCTGGGATGAACGCTCACCAGAATGCGCCTGACGCAATGGTTGGGCAAGCAATATTCAGGCTTCTGGAATCACGATTTGGGGTTACGATGAACCAGATCCCCGATTGTGGGCTCGAATACGGTGGTTGAAGACCACCGAGCAAATCAATTTATTTTGTGTGCTGACCATTGGCCTGACCACACTTTTTTTTGGCCCAAAATTCAAGGGCTCCAGGAACGGACTCACTTGATATTTTATTCATGCAAGAAGCAATCCGAGAATGTTTCCTTAGGTTGGCTGGGATAAGCAGACAAATGGAAATCCGCGGAATACTCCACGCCAGGAGTGGGTTTTGTTTCCGTTGGGCGGCACATTCTAAAAAGAAAACCCGTGGCCACTCACGTGTTAAAATTTTCAAAAATGGGATTTACTTATAATTCGCGTCGCCGGCCACTCCTTATTTTCCGCGACACAGAGTATGGGACTGGATTTTAAAAATAACTTATTGATTACCGGATTTAAACAAAAGAATTCTAACACTTCACCTTCGGCAAATTAAAATTTCAAAAAACTTTCGCTTATATATACTTATATGCCTTCGTCTTACTTCCTAAAATTCCTCAGTTGACCTAATTTCCCTTTCCCAGCTCAATGACCAAAGTCAAGGCCAAGGCCAACTTCCACAGCTTCACAAGTGCGAGTAGACGCCTGTTCTCTAATCTAGCTTTCCTATCCCCCCGATGTTCCCATCAAACCAGAAGAGTAAGATAGCGACAGCTTCCCCTTCGACTGATCTCGTCCTTATTGCCCGACTGAGGGCGCTTTACCCACTTTCGGCGGAAGATTCCCCTCACTTGTTTTTAAATTTCCCTGTATTTTTTTAATCCTAGCCGCCAAACCTACTGTGAGGAACGATGTTCCCCACAAAGGGCAGAGTGCACCATGGGGAAGTTGGCGTGAGGGGAAATGAGGCGAATTCAGAGGTGCGGCGAATTTAACAATGAGGGGAAGTGGATGGGAGGCCACGAGAAAAAGCAGCACGACAACATACGGCTGTGTTGATGCTGGTGAAGGATCCGTTATGTACGGATGGATGATCGGTTGGTGCATTCGGGCGAACGGGCCAATGGATGGAGAGGGACTTGGCATTTGAAAGCTGTTGCTAGGCAGCGATAAATACCGTTGGGAGTTCGTCGAATCTCAAATTATCTGGAAGGCGACAAGAGACATCAGCAGACAGCTCAGGAGGGCTATTTAAGACGTCGCTGTCAGAAGAAAGGCAGTCAGTGTGAACCGGAATTTAAGCGAGTGCGAATCGAGTACGCGGAACCGACGTGAAACAAAGTCGAGGAAATACTAGAGCAGGAAGCTGTTTGCAAGCGTAGACTGCGGGCTGAACGTACGGTCAGCCTTAGCAGTGAGCGACAAGCCAGCGTGTCCTGCGAGTCCTTGGAAAGGACAGTAGTAGGTAAGAGCGTGGAGTGTTGTGCGAAGAAAGGAAGCCGGCGAGTGAGAGCATTACTACACGAGGCACGGCGCATCCTTAGCC
Organism: Lordiphosa andalusiaca; assembly: GCA_035044965.1. Lineage (NCBI taxonomy): Eukaryota > Metazoa > Arthropoda > Insecta > Diptera > Drosophilidae > Lordiphosa > Lordiphosa andalusiaca. The sequence continues at coordinate 80,492 of JAWNNM010001034.1, read as the reverse complement.
AACGATACCCAGCGAGAGTGGCGGAGTTGCCAGTTAGGAGGCGGAGGATACCTCAGATCCTTGCGATTCGGCAAGGATACCTCAGATAGGATAAATAATTGTAACCCAAATACTAAGTCTAGTGATAACAAGTTAATAAAGAGAACCGGACCTCTGGTGCATCCTAGCATAAACCTATACTGACTTATTATTGCAAGTCTAAAATAAATTTATTGGAACGAACCTCGGCAACCCTGAGTAAAGCCCGCAGTGGTGCACGAGTCAGAAGGGCTCGTTACAACTGGCGCCCAACGTGGTCTTGTCAAAAATATTGCAAAAAGGTTTCAAATAATAAAATAAAGTACAAAATGGGGCGATCATGGATTTACCACCTTAAAAAGGATGATTTGATCCAACACGCCGAATTCTTCGGGATCGAATTAAAAGGCCATATGGATAACATGAGAAACCAAATCGGAGATTGGATAGCGAAGAACGAAAACTCCGCAGAATGAAGGGAAAGAATCAAAGCAATGTCGGAAGTCTACGTTAAGTCACCATTACCAAAAGTAGTAGCATCACTAGTACCGCCAAAAATGTATATAAATATGGAAGAGCTATCAATCCCTTCCATGTCAGGGATAAAGCCATTAGAGGAAGACACAGAACAACCAAAATCAAGAATAGGGCCGAAAAGACAGGCCATAGATAGAAATCATATCCAAAGGTAGCCAAAAAAGTCAGAGAGTGGGCATTCAGGCATTCAGGAACAGGTGGAACGGTCAGCATAAATGTACGGAATCAATCTAGACATGATTCCTTGTGCCACGCCAGAGCTCTTAAAAGATAAAGCTTTAAAATGGTATTTAGCAAACGACTTAATCTGGAAAAAATGGTCTGAATTTGTGGAAAGCTTCAAAGCATATTTCCACTTTCTACTTACTTACTTCTTCTACTTATTTCTACTTCAACAAATTAGCCGAAAAAGTTCGCCAGAGAAAACTGGAACATTGGAAAGGGATAGGAAAGACTTCAGACAAGAAAGTAGAAAAGAGCAGGCTAAAGTGATTCCCTTGGCTGCACCACGAAGAGCAGCCGGGGAGGAAACTTGCCGGAGCTGCTAAGAGCACGAAAGGCACGTGTCTAATCGGGGTCCTTCAGGGCAGCCAAGAACAGGGCCAATAAGTAACGGAAACAAAATTTTCGTACAGAATCCGGCACAGGCTTACCGCAGATGCGGAAAATCAGGTCAAAATCGCCGGATATTATTCTGCAATGCGGAAGGATAGGCGTACGCACATGGGAGTGCTGCAAGCAGTCGGGAAACGCTTCGCGACCTGAGCCTTCGAGGGGCGAGCAGAGTCTCGCCTCGCAGAGTCAGAGTCAGAGTCGGAGTCTGCCTCTCAAAACTAGTGGGAAACTTTCAAGAACACGAAAACCAGTTGTCGGCATGGGTACTGATTGGGGAGAAAAGAATAAAAGCCACAATCGACACAGGGGCAACAGGAAGTTTCGAAAGCCAAGAATTTTGCGACAAGTTGAAAACTAAGGGGATCATAAAACCAACAAAGAAACAGATACGACTGTCAGACTGTAGAAACACAGAAATCGGAACACCATTGACACTAAATATTAGATTTGGCAATCAATGCACCACCATCGATTTGATGGTATTGCCAGGAGTAATCGATCATTTAGTATTGGGATGGAGTTTCCTGAAAGGAGTAGGAGCGCAAATAGCGTGCGCAGGACACAGAGCATTCATTCCGTCGCGAAGCCGCAGGGATGGATGGTTGGAGGAAAAACTGTCAGTGGCAGTCGAAGTGGGAACCAAATCAGAACAAGAAGAAGGAATCGAGAGATTTCTCGAAAGAGAATTGGCAGAATTGGATCAACTGAAAGGCACGTCAAACATAGCAGAACACAAAATCACCATGAAGGACAATAGGCCGGTCAGACAAAGATACTATGCAAAAAAACCAAAAAATGCAAGTGGAGATAAACAACAAGAATGAAAGTCGGTCAAGCCCGAATATAGCATACTCTGTTCCAACGAAATTTTACGCTCAGCATAAATTTTGATGCTGCAGTAGCAGCTGAAAGCAGCGCTGCTACTGCGCCGCAGCAGCGAAAAGTCTTTTGATCAGAACTTGACAACCGTTCATCCAATCTTCACCATTCCTTCAGCTGATCGATAAGTTACCCTTATTACTAAATATGCCGAGAAGGGAAATATGACGTTTTTTCTAAATTGCGGGGGCGGGAGGCACGCCCCCTCCTTTAAAATAAACTTGATCTGCCTGCAGACATAAGAAGCATACATATGTCCCATACATGTCCAACCTCTATCTCTTACCATCTCTGAGATCTGTGCGTTCATACGGACAGACAGACGGACAGACGGACATGACTCGGCTGTTGATGCTTATCAAGAATATATATACTTTATAGGGTCGGAGATGCTTCCTTCTCAATCCCAGCCAGCAAAGTTAGGAGCGCTCTAAATTATGTGTCTGAAAAGAGCCGCGTTTCAGAGTGTTTTCGGAGTAGGCACATAAATAAGAGCGTTTTCGGAGGGTTTTTTGTGCTCTCTAAACCTATGCTCATAAATAAGAGCGTTTTCGGAGCACATTTTGTGCTCTCTACACCTAGGCTCATAGAAAGCTCTTATGTATGAGCATATTCGGAACGATGGTAAGTTAGTACAAAGTAAAAACCTCGCTTAAAATAACGGTGTGCAGATCGCTTATCGCAAAATGTTCTAAAATTGACAATTTTATTCAGTTTGAACATTGAAGTGTAACAAAGTGTTTAAAATTAAGTAAAAGAAAGTGTTTCAACTGAAATTTATAATTTAAAGCCAAAATGAGTGTCCAGAGATCAAGCCGGTCTGAGTGTAAAAAAATAATTAATGCCCTGAAGGCAAAGAATCGACGCTGTGAGGAGTCTCTGCCATCAGAGCTGGACGTATTCAATGAACCCCTAATGGATTCAGGACATATTTTGGAGCAAAATTTTATTGAAAATTATGGATACTCCAGTGATAGTAGTGACCTGTCTGAACCTTCGGAAGACCTTGAGATCAAATCTCTTCGGGATAAATTGTCTTATTGGGCTGTTGTATTTAATATTTCTTGCTCGGCTTTAAATGAGCTTCTTAAGATCTTGCGGCATATATCACCTGATTTGCCGTTGGATTCCAGATCTTTTAAAAAACCACCTAAAGATGGTTTTTGTGTTCCAATGAATGGCGGCGAATATATGCATTATGGAATCGCTGATTGCTTCACTGATTTTTTTGAAAACTTTTCTTTTAATGAAAAGGCATTATATATTAATATAAATATTGATGGGCTACCACTCTTTAAAAGTTCTAACATGCAGGCATGGCCGATTTTAATAAATGTTGACAGAACTTCCCCTGTATTGCTAGCAGGCGTCTTTTGTGGAGAGAGCAAGCCAAAAGATATTAACGAATATCTTAGTTTATTTATTTCTGAACTTTCTTCTCTCATTTCTTCTGGTTTTGTCTATAAATCAAATCATTTCGAAGTAAAGGTTAGAGCCTTTATTTGCGACTCGCCCGCTAGAGCTTCTGTTCTTGGAAGTAAAAGTCATAGCGCCTATTTTGTTTGCCACAAGTGTCATCAACGAGGTGAAAACTTCCAAAGAAGAATAATATATCAACTTCAAGAAAGTTTACCAAGAACGGATGACCAATTTAGAAATAGAACACAAGTCGAACACCATAACATTCTGCTTCCACTTAAAATTGAAGAGCTTCCATTAGACATAGTGCGCCAATTCCCATTCGATTATATGCATACAGTTTGCCACGGGGTAATGAAAAGTATGTTGAATGGATGGATAAAAATTAGAGGCCAGAACTACTCCTTATCTAAAGGAAAAATAGATTATTTAAATAACCTGTTCATGTCTTTAAAGACAGATATAAGTAAGGAATTTGCCAGAAAACCCAGAAGTATTCCAAATATGGATAGGTGGAAAGCCGTTGAGTTTAGGCAATTCCTACTATACACTGGACCAGTAGTTTTAAAAGGAGTTTTGACTGAAAGCCGATTCGAACATTTTATGCAATTAAGCATTGCTATAAGAATTCTGCTTAGTGATGAGCATTGCTTAAGTAAAAATGTGTGCGCTAAAGAATTCATTCGTAGTTTTATAAGCAAATTGACAGAGCTTTATGATGCAACTTTTCTAAAATATAATTTTCATTGCTTATCGCATTTGGCAGATGAATGCATTTTTTACCAATCAAATTTACATTCTTTCAGTGCTTTTAAATATGAAAGTTACTTATGCAATGTAAAACAAATGGTTAGAAAGGGAACACAAGTTGCTACGCAGATATATAATCGCCTCGTAGAGCAAAGTATGAATAGCACATTAAGAAGAGATTCCAAATCAAAAGTTTTAAAAAGATGTTTGAATGGAAATATTTTCTCTATTCAAAATAAAAGCATATATATGTCCATAAATGCTCCAGATCACAAATACATTGTAGATTCCAGAGTATTTAAAATTAATAATTTTGTGGAAGCAAACAACGAGGTATTTGTAAAATCAAATGAAATTTTACTTAATGAACATCTTTTTACGTTACCTCTAAAATCAATCCTTTTAGGCATAAAATTATCCCAATCACTAGTTATTAGTGACATACCAATAGTTCATAATGTAGCAGACGTTACACGAAAAGCTATTATTTTGAATCTTTTGTCACCAGCGTGCATAATTATTATTCCATTAATTCATAATGAATGATTTCACTGAGCAATTTTTGAGCACTGGCACACATTCAGATGAATCAACTTTGGCCAATGAAGTTGCCTATACTCAGCTAACTTCTAGCTATGCGAATCCATCCACATCAAGTAAGTATAGGTTTGAAAATCTATCTTCAAAGAAAACTAAGTAATTTTGCCCCTTTTAGATATGTTGCAGCTTATTTACGACCAACTGCAAAAATTAAACAAAAATGTAGAAGGTATAGAATAAAGACTTTTCAATTTACAGACTAAACCAAAATATATTTTTATAGATCTTAATGAACGCTTAATTAAATTGGAAGCTGATAACACTAACATTCAAACTCGCATTTCAACGGAAGTGATAGCACAACGAAAGCTTGTTCAAGGAAATAAGCCTCGTATGTTGCTACCACCAAAATCCTTCAATAAAATTGAAGACATCGAAAAATTTGAAAAGGATTTAAATAATTCAGCAGAATTGTGTGAACAACTGGTAAGAATAAATAAAAATGCTCTGTAATTTTCAATAAAATGCAGTCGTTTCTTTTCTTTTATATTTCCATTTTTTTTATAGGAATCAGAAATCAAAAATTACAACATTTCTGATCCTGCCAAATTTTTGCGCACAATATGGAAGAAAATTTTTTCGGATGAGATTGCTGCTAAGTATTCATGGAAGGGGACTCACACTAAAAAGTGTGTTCTGAGCATGGCGATAACGACAGCCGTGAGAAGTAATAATTGTTGCACTTAAAATATTTGACTTTAATCCATTTTTCCATCCTTTACCAAAATGTTTTTTCTATGTTTTTAAAATAACGTTTTTTTTACTCTTTTAAGGTGCTTTTAATCAAAAATTTGCCGTGAATGAAAAACAGATTTCATCAATTTCCAGCAATTGGTTTCAAACTGCAAAAGACAGAATTAAATATTATAATAAAGCTAAAAAACATTTGACTAAGGAAAATTAATGGTTTATATATGGGTTAAAATTTAAGATTTAGTTTGAAAGATTTCCATATTTTTTATATAATACACATATACATAGAATTTAAGAATTAATTTTTAAGATTTTTCCAATTTTCCATATACTTTTTGAGAAAAATAAAAAGCAAATATAAAATCTGAATTTTATTGATTGAAATTATTCTAAAAAATGTTTCAATTAAGTGTCTGAAATGAACCTTTTTCGTGGCGATTTAAGTGCCTAAAAATGATACTTTTATGAGCATTTTCTGTGCGTTTTCAATGCTTGATTAGGAGGGTGAAAGCACTTATTTCTGTGTAAAAAAGAGTCATATTAGCCTCAGAAATTGACCTCTTAAAGTACAACCGTTTTCACGGAAAAAAACACTCTTTCTGGACTCTTTTTTGCACACTTTATGACTGTAAACGCTCAGAAAAAAGTATCAGAATACAGTCAGAAACGCTCAGATTGCTTGCAGTTTGAAACCATTTGCTGGAAATTGATGAAATCTGTTTTTCATTCACGGCAAATTTTTGATTAAAAGCACCTTAAAAGAGTAAAAAAAAACAGGGATGCAAACCGGTTCTGAGCTGAACCGGTTTTGAACCGAACCGAACCGCTTATTCCCGCTGGTGAACCGAACCGCAAACCGAACCGGCTTCCTTTCAGAATTTCTGAACCGAACCGAAAACCACAAATAAAAACGGTTCGGTTCGGTTCAGTTCTCTGACGAGTTTTAACTGAAATTGCTTTCCTCTAGCCAATGATTTTGATTATTTCGGAAATTTGAATCGTTTCCCGAAGATTATTTTCAAACATTTCTTTCGACCCTCTACATATTTAGCGTTGTCGGATCGATATAATTTTTAAGGATGACCTGAAGAGAATTTACAAGTCCTTTGCAATTTTCCGCCGATCTCTTAATTTACCTGTCATCAATCTAAATTTGTCTTTTCATTAGACAATATTTTCAATTTTCTGTGGTACTTCTTAACCTTAATTCAATCTTAATCTGCCAATAAATAAGGGCATTCCTCCAGGAACTGAAAGACGAGTGCTGGGAATCCGACATAATAATCTTTGCAGATTGCTCTAACGATTTTAAAGATATTCGAATGGATTATAGGAATCAAATTTCAAAAATAGTCGAATAGCCACTTCACCGAAGTCATATGCCTTTGTGAACCACTGAACCGAACCGAAACCGCGGTTCATTTAACTCCAAAAACCATGTTATGAACCGAACCGGCGGTTTAGAAACTGTGCGAACCACTGAACCGAACCAGTACTTATTTTCTAGTGGTTTGCATCCCTGAAAAAAAACCTTATTTTAAAAACATAGAAAAAACATTTTGGTAAGGGATGGAAAAATGGATTAAAGTCAAATATTTTAAGTGCAACAATTATTACTTCTCACGGCTGTCGTTATCGCCATGCTCAGAACACACTTTTTAGTGTGAGTCCCCTTCCATGAATACTTAGCAGCAATCTCATCCGAAAAAATTTTCTTCCATATTGTGCGCAAAAATTTGGCAGGATCAGAAATGTTGTAATTTTTGATTTCTGATTCCTATAAAAAAAATGGAAATATAAAAGAAAAGAAACGACTGCATTTTATTGAAAATTACAGAGCATTTTTATTTATTCTTACCAGTTGTTCACACAATTCTGCTGAATTATTTAAATCCTTTTCAAATTTTTCGATGTCTTCAATTTTATTGAAGGATTTTGGTGGTAGCAACATACGAGGCTTATTTCCTTGAACAAGCTTTCGTTGTGCTATCACTTCCGTTGAAATGCGAGTTTGAATGTTAGTGTTATCAGCTTCCAATTTAATTAAGCGTTCATTAAGATCTATAAAAATATATTTTGGTTTAGTCTGTAAATTGAAAAGTCTTTATTCTATACCTTCTACATTTTTGTTTAATTTTTGCAGTTGGTCGTAAATAAGCTGCAACATATCTAAAAGGGGCAAAATTACTTAGTTTTCTTTGAAGATAGATTTTCAAACCTATACTTACTTGATGTGGATGGATTCGCATAGCTAGAAGTTAGCTGAGTATAGGCAACTTCATTGGCCAAAGTTGATTCATTTGAATGTGTGCCAGTGCTCAAAAATTGCTCAGTGAAATCATTCATTATGAATTCATGGAATAACAATTATGCACGCTGGTGACAAAAGATTCAAAATAATAGCTTTTCGTGTAACGTCTGCTACATTATGAACTATTGGTATGTCACTAATAACTAGTGATTGGGATAATTTTATGCCTAAAAGGATTGATTATAGAGGTAACGTAAAAAGATGTTCATTAAGTAAAATTTCATTTGATTTTACAAATACCTCGTTGTTTGCTTCCACAAAATTATTAATTTTAAAAACTCTGGAATCTACAATGTATATGTGATCTGGAGCATTTATGGACATATATATGCTTTTATTTTGAATTGAGAAAATATTTCCATTCAAACATCTTTTTAAAACTTTTGATTTGGAATCTCTTCTTAATGTGCTATTCATACTTTGCTCTACGAGGCGATTATATATCTGCGTAGCAACTTGTGTTCCCTTTCTAACCATTTTTTTTACATTGCATAAGTAACTTTCATATTTAAAAGCACTGAAAGAATGTAAATTTGATTGGTAAAAAATGCATTCATCTGCCAAATGCGATAAGCAATGAAAATTATATTTTAGAAAAGTTGCATCATAAAGCTCTGTCAATTTGCTTATAAAACTACGAATGAATTCTTTAGCGCACACATTTTTACTTAAGCAATGCTCATCACTAAGCAGAATTCTTATAGCAATGCTTAATTGCATAAAATGTTCGAATCGGCTTTCAGTCAAAACTCCTTTAAAAACTACTGGTCCAGTGTATAGTAGGAATTGCCTAAACTCAACGGCTTTCCACCTATCCATATTTGGAATACTTCTGGTCATTGGTCATCCGTTCTTGGTAAACTTTCTTGAAGTTGATATATTATTCTTCTTTGGAAGTTTTCACCTCGTTGATGACACTTGTGGCAAACAAAATAGGCGCTATGACTTTTACTTCCAAGAACAGAAGCTCTAGCGGGCGAGTCGCAAATAAAGGCTCTAACCTTTACTTCGAAATGATTTGATTTATAGACAAAACCAGAAGAAATGAGAGAAGAAAGTTCAGAAATAAATAAACTAAGATATTCGTTAATATCTTTTGGCTTGCTCTCTCCACAAAAGACGCCTGCTAGCAATACAGGGGAAGTTCTGTCAACATTTATTAAAATCGGCCATGCCTGCATGTTAGAACTTTTAAAGAGTGGTAGCCCATCAATATTTATATTAATATATAATGCCTTTTCATTAAAAGAAAAGTTTTCAAAAAAATCAGTGAAGCAATCAGCGATTCCATAATGCATATATTCGCCGCCATTCATTGGAACACAAAAACCATCTTAAGGTGGTTTTTTTAAAGATCTGGAATCCAACGGCAAATCAGGTGATATATGCCGCAAGATCTTAAGAAGCTCATTTAAAGCCGAGCAAGAAATATTAAATACAACAGCCCAATAAGACAATTTATCCCGAAGAGATTTGATCTCAAGGTCTTCCGAAGGTTCAGACAGGTCGCTACTATCACTGGAGTATCCATAATTTTCAATAAAATTTTGCTCCAAAATATATGTATATGAATACGTCCAGCTCTGATGGCAGAGGCTCCTCACAGCGTCGATTCTTTGCCTTCAGGGCATTAATTATTTTTTTTACACTCAGACCGGCTTGATCTCTGGACACTCATTTTGGCTTTAAATTATAAATTTCAGTTGAAACACTTTCTTTTACTTAATTTTAAACACTTTGTTACACTTCAATGTTCAAACTGAATAAAATTGTCAATTTTAGAACATTTTGCGATAAGCGATCTGCACACCGTTATTTTAAGCGAGGTTTTTACTTTGTACTAACTTACCATCGTTCCGAATATGCTCATACATAAGAGCTTTCTATGAGCCTAGGTGTAGAGAGCACAAAATGTGCTCCGAAAACGCTCTTATTTATGAGCATAGGTTTAGAGAGCACAAAAAACCCTCCGAAAACGCTCTTATTTATGTGCCTACTCCGAAAACACTCTGAAACGCGGCTCTTTTCAGACACATAATTTAGAGCGCTCCTAACTTTGCTGGCTGGGTCGTTGCTAAGCGCAGAGTCTGTTGGCAAGCTACACATACAAACCCACACATCTTGTTGCTGCTGCGCTCGTCACATTTACCGCTAGTGAGTGCCCTTGAATTGTTCGCAGCTGGACTTGTTGTTGTTGCGGCCGCTAAGTTTTCGTCGATTCTCCTCTCGCACTCAATTCCTGCCAATTTGCCTTAACACCAACATATCAGCCTGTTCTCGCATGGGAGAATTCTGTGGCTGCATTTGATCGCTTTGAAATTATTTCCTCGATTGTAGCATAGGTTAGTAGCAGAGACTGTGATAGCATTTGGAGTAGTGGCGAAAGCATCCCTAACTAATTGAAGGGCCGTGGTCAACTTGCAAGTAGTTTGATTGAGTGGTTGGGCAATTGCAATTATTATAGTCCGGTAAATAAATTCAGCTGTTGTATGCAAGTTCAACTAAACCAAAGAACCATGGCTGGAAAAAAGCGTGCTGTTTCTAAGCAAATCAGTATCGACCTAGATGTGCCTGATGAAGTTGACTGTCTTAGTCAACTGGAATCTGTAAAGCAGCATATTGAAAGGATACAGAAGTCAATCAAGGAAAAAACAGTCTCGTTTAACAAAGTGGAGCTAGAATGTCGGTTAGCTATTCTGGAGAAGTACGTCGACCGCGCATTTGAGCTGCAGCTCACACTTGAAAATACAAATCCTCATCTGGCATCACGAGCAGACTTGGAGGATTTATGCGTGTCAACTAAGGCACTGATTATGTCGGCTAGTGCCCACTCTCAAGTTCAAGTGCATAATGATACACTTTTGAATACAACTGTCTCACATACCAGACACTTGCCACAAATGAAACTGCCAAAATTTGGTGGCAGTTATTCTGAATTTAAAAATTTTTTTGGATTGTTCGAGAATATTATTGACAATGATCCAACCATATCAAATGTCGAGAAGTTCAATCATTTGCTTAATTGTTTAGAGAAGGAAGCCTTGGGCACAGTTAAGGCTTTTCAGGTGACTGATTCAAATTATCCTAAAGCATTAGCAGCATTAAAGCAGGTGTATGACTGTGAGTGTTTGATTTTCTTCGACAGCATTGCGAAACTTTTTGATCTTCAGCCCATTCATAGTCCATCTGCAGCATCTTTAAGATCTTTAATTGACACTGTCACCGCCATTTACGAATCCCTATTGTCAGTAGGCGATGAAAAGAAGATTGCTAACGCTATGTTAATTCACATAACCATGTCAAAGGTTGATGCCAAAACAAGGTCTAGATGGGAAGAGAGTCTCGACTATCAGAATATCCCGTCGTGGAAGGATTGTGAATCCGCACTTAACAGGCGCTATTAACATTTGTCAGCTGAGGAAGTCACGTCAGGACATTGTAAGTCCCGTAAGCCACATCGGGAGACACAACAGAGAACTTCCGGCAAAACTTCATTGTCAGTATCTCACACTACTCAAGCTGTTGATCCGAAATGTCTATTTTGCAAAATCCAATGATCATTTCATTAGTTCGTGCTCATCCTTTGCGTCATCTTCTGTTGCCACTCGTTTCAAGTTCGCTAAAGGGTTTCCACTATGTCTGAACTGCTTGCGAAAAGGACATAATGTGTCATCCTGCAAGTCGTCACATTGCAGAGTTTTTTCCAAACCCCATCATACATTACTGCATCGATACTCGAATGAGTCAGCCACATCGGCACCTGCGAATCAGCCAATGTGGACTCAGTCTGTCACAAATTCTCAGTCTGTCCCTAACATTCAACATAGCAACTCGGTTTCTTCGAACCATGCAATGGTATCGGAGATCGATCAAGTCATTTTGGCAACTGCCATTGTCCAAGTCAAAGGGAACGGATGCAATCCTCAGACAGGCAGAGTACTTTTGGACTCAGGTTCACAAGTTAATTTTATAACCGAAGAATTGGCAAAACGTCTACAACTAAAACGTACACGAATGGATATAAGTCTGGTAGGCATTGGACAGTCAAGTTTGTCGGCTCATCAAATAGCTCAAGCTACCATTTGCTCTAGAGTTTATTCCTTTGAGATGGTCGCTAATTTAGTTGTACTCAAGAATATCTCCTCGTATCAGCCAGAGAAATCAGTCCCTCACGAGTCATGAAAAGTGCCCGATGGAGTTCAACTTGCTGACCCGTACTTCCACAAGCCTCAAAAGGTAGATTTGTTGTTGGGTGCAGACGCTTTCTTTGAGCTGTTAAAAGATGGTCACATTAATCAAGGAAGAGAAGCACCAAGTTTGCAAAACACAGTTTTTGGCTGGGTTGTTTCAGGACGCTCAAGTCAAGCCCAAGAAGCCTTGGTTCTTCATACGACATAGCAAAAAGAAGATTCTTATCACTAGAAAGACGTTTGCAGTCCAAACCACACCTCAAGGCTATGCTTATCAAGTTCATGGAAGAATATATAACACTGGGCCATATGACTGCAACAAACAATACCATACCCTCTACATTGCTTCATTCCGTATCAATGTGTGGAACGACCTCAAAGCACATCCACTAAGTTACGAGCAGTGTTCGATACTTCATGCAAAACTACAACCCAAGTTTCGTTGAACGATATGCTGATGGTCGGAGCAACTATACAGCCGTGTCTGTTTGCTATTCTACTTAGATTTCGCTGTCGCAAATACGAATTGACTGCAGACATAGAGAAGATGTACCGTCAAGTTGAGGTTGACGAGGCGCAGCGAGATTTTCAACTGATCGTTTGGAGACATACAAACACTGACCCATTGCAAATATATCGTCTCAACACTGTGACATATGGGACAGCTAGCGCTCCATTTTTAGCAGTCAGATGTTTGAAGTATCTCAGTGATTTGTACGCACAGTCGCATCCTCTCGGTTCTCGTTCACTGGCTTGCGATTTTTATGTGGACGATGTTTTGACAGGTGCTGATTCTATAGAAGAATTGAAGAAGTTGGGCAAGGAGTTAGACGACATTTTAAAATCAGCCGGATTCGTGCTAACAAAATGGGCTGCAAACGGCAATATAGACGAAAATCAGCCAGAAGAGTCTTTGATTTCATCTGGAGAGCAGCGAGACATGAAGACATTAGGCCTCGTTTGGAACCCCCACTTAGATGTCTTCAAATACTGACTACAGGAAGTCGAGTCGGACAATTTGCCAACCAAAAGGTCGATTTTGTCGTTCATCGCTCGTCTTTTCGATCCGTTAGGACTGCTTTGTCCAGTTATAACGAAGGCAAAAATCTTCTTGCCAGAGATCTGGCTTCTCAGCTTGGACTGGGATGATCCCATCCCAGAAACACTTCTGCAAAAATGGAAACTTATTGCAGATACAGCACAGTTTCCATACCGAGATACGTTGGTGCAAATGAGAAGGTTCCATGCCAAATTCACGGATTCGCTGATGCCTCTACCAGAGCGTTTGGCTGTTGTTTATACCTTCGAGTGGAACAACCCAGTGGTATATTCGTTCACCTACTCACTGCACGATCTCGAGTTGCACCCCTAAAAACAAAAACCGTGCCTCGCCTTGAACTTTGCTCAGCTCATCTTTTGGCCAAGCTTTGGGAAGAAGTGCTTGCGATACTCGATCTTCAAGTGGAAAAGGTCGTGTTATGGTCAGACTCGAAGGTGGTCCTCCATTGGCTTCAGACTCATCCGTCCCAGTTAACAACCTTTGTGGCAAATAGAATTGCAGATATTCAGGAGATTACATCCACAGCGATCTGGCGTCACGTACCAACGAAGGAGAACCCAGCGGATTTAACATCTCGAGGCGGTTCTGTGATCGAAGTGAACTCATCGGATTGGTTCGGTGGTCCAAAATTCTTACAACAGAAAGAGTGCAACTGGCCCCTAAATCCACATCTTCAGCTGACAGATGTCGATGCGTCGCTGGAAAGGAAGAATTCTGCTACCGCACTTGTCACAGCACAAATGGAACCAAGCCCCATTCTTAAAATTGTTGAAAAGTACTCCTTTTATTCGAAAATTGTTAAAGTCGTCGCATATGTCCTTCGCTTTATAGGCAGGCGAACTGGATTGCGATGGAGTTCTACTGTACTTTCATCTGACGAACTGGGAGTCGCCTTTTCAAAAATAGTAGAGGCAGTGCAAAACAGTTCATATGCAATTGAAATTAAAAAACTCAAAAAATCGTTGTGCTTGCAACCTGCTCTTCAAAAACTCAGTCCCTTTATTAGCGATGAGCATGTTGGAAACAGTTCACTTTCATTGCTTCGAGTAGGTGGTCGTTTACTACATGCCCCTTTGAGTCATAATGCAAAATTTCCTCTATTGATGCCTAAAGGTTCCAGATTTGTCGAATTATACCTTCAACACATTCACCGCATCAACTGTCACGCTGGACCTAGAGCTTTAGTTGGGTTGCTACGACAAACAATATGGGTAATAAACGCAAGACAAGAATGTAATGCCATTGTTCGCAAATGTGTGCATTGCTTTCAGTACAAGCCCGAGTTGTTGTCCCAAATTATGGGCAATCTACCCGCTGAACGATTACATTGCAATCGGCCATTCGAAATTAGCGGAGTTGACTTATTTGGACCTGTTAGAGTAAGAGATACTCTGGGTGTACGGGGAAAGCAACCTCTAAAAATGTATATAGCACTATTTGTCTGCTTCACTTCGAAGGCGGTACATTTAGAGCTGGTAAAGGACTTGACTTCTAATACGTTTGTTTTGTGCCTCTCCAGGTTCATTGGGCGTCGCGGTCCCATCAGGAAGCTCTACTGCGACAATGCCACCAATTTTGTAGTTGCCGCTCGCTGGCTGGAGCAACTAATGGACCAGAAAGATGGCCAACTCGAAGGCATCCATGCATATGCTGCGTCCCATCGTTTCACGTTCGAGTTCATCCCTCCGAGAGCTCCGCATTTCGGCGGTCTTTGGGAGGCGGCCGTCAAGTCGGCCAAACACCTAATGCTGAGGGCCAATGGAGGCGCTCTACTCAAGGAGGACGAAATCCAAACCATTCTGGTCGAGGTGGAAGCGGTGTTGAACTCGAGGCCAATCGTCGCCGACTGCAGCAATCCCAACGACGGGGAAGTCATAACTCCCGGCCATCTTCTAATAGGCACAACGCTGCCACCCGCATCCGCGCAGCTGCAAACCGAGGCGAAACTGACCTACTTGCAACGATGGCAACTCGTCTCAGCGATCAAGCAGAGATTTTGGAGAGATTGGTCTCGCGACTACCTGCTGAGCTAACAGCAGCGCGTCAAGTGGACGAAAGAGGCCACCAATCTACAACCAGGCACGGTAGTAGTTATTCACGAGGACAACGTGCCTCCTCAAATGTGGATAACAGGCGTCGTCGATGGAATCGTCACAGGAGCTGGTGGGAAGGTGCGTGTGGCGGCCATGAATTGAAGCCCTACGGTCTGTCAACGTGGCCGATGTTTGGGCATTTCATGCTTAATTATTATTTAGTTATATATTTATATTTAAAAGAACGCAAGACATTTGAATTGTTATTACCTGAAATCATGTTAGAATGTTATTATGAAAAGAACATCTCTATCTCTGGTATAAAATGTAACTCTCTCTTGCTCTCTCGCCAATTCGATTGAGGCGAATTGAGCAGATATGAAGCCATTGCATTGGCAATTAAAACTCACTCTAAAATTGAAGATCAACGTGTGCAGTCAATTCGTTCTCGGTGTGTGTGTGTGCACAACATAAAAAGTAAAACAAGTTGCTTGTGCCTTACCCGCACTTTGGATATATTTGCCATTTGGGCAAACAAGGGCGTTGTCATGCTGGATTCTAAAGCCATGTAACTCAGTGTCGCCGGACCACCAAAATAGCCGGACCACTTACAACCAAGATCTATGACTTCAGCCTGATCCTAGTGACCAAGGTGAATGGCGGAGTGATTAGTCAGCCGTGCCAGTAGCTTGTAAATGCGAGGGCGGCATGCGAAGAACTGGAGATATTTATTAATGAAGTCGAGGGGCCTAAGTGGTGGGCGGTGGTCCCTACCCGATCTCCTTTATTCCGGAGTATGCCAAATCGCATCTGAAACATGGCTAATTTAATTAAGTCATTAAGTCAAATTTATTTTGGCATCCCACAAAGGGCGCTGAATTTTATCTTCGTCTAGCATTTACAAACCAACAAGAGCAAATCCCTCTAGCTATGCCATCTCTCTAAAATTCATTTTATAAAAGTTTAAACTTTAACTTAATTTTAATTTAAAAATACACGAGAACACAAAAAAATGTTCTTATTTGCCTTGATGATACTGTGAATTCCGATATTTGATATAAAATACGTCACAGAGTGACAGAAAAACCAGCTTGCTCGGTGTTGTTGTTACATGAAAAAGCAGATCAAATGAGCTACTTCAATGAAACAGCTGTGCAAGCAATTCTTGTCACAAACGGACCATCTCTGTCACAGAAAGTATGTGCCACCAAGTGAGTACTAGTGTTCACGTTGAAAAGTATTCATTCCTGTGACGCACGATTTGTGTTAGAAGGCACCCGTCACACAGTGTAAGATTTTTCCAATCTGAGACGACCAAAATCAGTTGCAGCCGTAGTTTACAAGCTATTGACTTAAAATTTGGAATGGAAGCTTTTTTTTCCCCATACGGAAGTATAGTTCTAAGATGAGCAACATTAGACCAAAACTACTACCCCTTCCCATACAACTACCCATTTTCAGCACGACTTTTACATTGGAGCTATGTGTAGGCTATGATTTTCAAGTGAGGTGAAATAAAAGTAAACGACAAGCGAACATTTTTGCTTGATAATTCTGGTTGGCTAAAACTAAAATATCACTCTGCAGAGTTGGCTCACGATGTTGTGCCTTCAAAAATTTTCAGACGGACATTTCTCAGACGAAAGTTTTATTTTTATATCTGTGGTTCCTGTTTAACTTAAATCATCGGTCAAAGGGGACACAAACATTTATTGGCAAAACCCTGCCCCATAATGCAACAATACAAGGTGAGGTTCCATCAGTGTGAGTTCTCTGCAAAGTACCTCCACGTTCAGTGCTGTGCGAACTCTTGAAGCATAAGGTTCTTCGCGGATGTCGATTATTGTTTGTTTTGTTTTTATAATTGGGGGGTGGGTTTTTCTGCGCTGTAGCAAAATATGAATACATACTTAGCTCCGTACGCCTTGTGTTGTTGTGGCCTTGCAACAAAAAGTGTATACATTTTCTTGTCTATCTTTTTGTACAAAATTTAGCACTGCGGAACTGCCCATATTCCAATGTTAGTACGAAGCTGATAAATACAAATTATTCTCTTTTATTAATATTACTAATATTTAAATTGATTTAATATTTACACTAGTATTGAGTTGTTTCTTTAAATGTATTTTCTTCTGACAATCGCATGCGCGATCGCGTTTGTGGTTCACACACACAGACACACCCGCATTCATAATGTGCGTCCATGTGCGCCGCTCTCTCTCGCTCTCCCACTCGCTCTCCCAATCTCTCTCGCAGCTTAAGCAAAAGTACGCAGCACACTCATAGCACCTTGCCATGTATAGTTGCATCATGCCCTCCCCCATCCTCAGCCAGATACTGTCAAATATATTTCCACAAAAGAAATTCGCGATCTAATTATAAAGGAAATGAAGAACATCCAGAATCAAAGTGCAGTTTTAGCTCTGACGTGCATAGAAACAGCCTTCAGGGTGACCGTTCAACAACAAAACAACACCAAATATCGAGCTGCTTTCGATTATTGGATTTTTGATTGGAGCACATTAGCATGAATAGCTCCAAGGTTGGCAAAAAAAAAGGCAGTTTTTTCTGTTTGGAGCATGTTCTGGAAGTCCATCCGCTTATTTCCCATGTGGCGGATTCATCGAACACGATAGAATGTAGAAGTTATAGTCCATTAGAGCATCAAGAGTTCTGAAAATTTTCTTTCTCTTTAGGTGTTGATGAAAAAAATTATACAAAATGTTTCATTATAGGTATTGAGCCCCGGTTTTGAAAATTTTAAAGTTAAATTATTCAAGATTAAGAAAAAATTAACACTCTTGGAAAACAAGATACTTCCGACATAATTCGAATCACTTTAATTGTGTAACTGGCTGCAGGTTGTCAAATGTTATTTGGCGAACGTTGCAATAAGGCCTGTTTAATGACCGATTTATTGCTGTTAATAATAACACAAGTTTCCTAATGTATTTTCGGGCGCTGAACTCCAATAAATTTTCCGTTTTGCCCCAAAACGTCAGGTTTATGCGAAATTTGAATTTTTCGGCGAATCAAAATTATGGCAGCATACTTGAAAAAGTTCTCGTAGTTTCTAGTGGACTAAGGGCTTTTCTTAAACCTGGCGATATATGCATTGTTGACCGTGGCTTTCGTGGTGTTAAAGATTTAATTTGATATTGTACGTTAAATATAGGCATGTCGCTTAAAGTAACAATTCCTTATAAGTATACTTGTGACCGGCGAAGTTGAGGTTGAAGATTTTTTGCGAAGTTTTAGAGCGGCTCTTGGTTGTTGCGAAATAAGTGTTCATTTATATTTTTATGTTCTGTCGAGGGAACAATTTATTAAATTGATTTTTAATTTCACAACTTAATTATTAAATATAATGGCGCGAGCGACGACTTGCGAGCGACGCTTAAAATATTTCGTCAGCTTCTTCCTCTCTTCTTAATCCCGAATGATTGCCATTTCTTCGTGATGAGACATAGTCGATAGCATAGGACAAGAAACACTCGATTTCAGCTAGATCAGCTTATCGCACGGATACATTCGAATGTGCGATAGTTTTTAAACAAATAACATAATTCAAACTTAAACTGACTAAATTCATATTGGCGGCAACAATACTTATGGTACTTATGCCTGCACTAAAAGGGAAGCGTAAACAGCTGACATCACAAGAATATAATGAATTCCGATGTTTAAAAAGATCTGATGGGTTGTTGAAGCATTGGCATTTTGGGAGAGAAATATAACGTTCTTCATCAAAAAATGGACAACAAATTTTTGTTCAAACTAAAGTCTATCTGCAGGATTGCAAGCTTTATAAACAATAAGTTTGTCAAACAGCTTTATGCTGACAAGGAGGAAATAAGCGGAAATAAGAGAAAATATAACCAACAGGGATAAAAGAAGCGCTCAAAACCAACTTGCGATGGAAGTGAAAAAATGCAGCTGCTTACATTTTCCTTTTAGTGCAGGCATAAGTACCTCAGATCCTGCAATTAAAATAGAATTTGTGTTTTAAGTGCAGCGATCAACACTTTAGGAAGAGTCCTTAGTCCACTAGGATCTTCGAGAACTTTTTCAAGTATGCTGCCATAATTTGGTTTCGCCGAAAAAGGTCCTCAAGTGTTGAGAATATATCGATATGTAGTTATAACTCTAAATGGCTTACTGAGTGCCTTTTCTTTGGCCTGAATATAACCTTCGCTAGTACTCCTTGAATTTTTTCATGATGGACATAAGAACGTGGATGCTAAGTCAGTAATTAACAAAGATAGTGACGATGATTAAAAAAAAAACTTAAAATATAAACATTCATTGTTTTTATTATTTTTAAACACGTACCGCAATTTTAAAAATTCTGAAAAAATTACACAAACTGAATCTAGCAATGACAGTTGGACATGTAAAAAAATGAAAGTGGAACCTAGACTAAAAGTCTGCAATAAATGGTGTTTAAAATTTCGCGGAATTTTGTAGGTAGCGGCTTGCACTTTAAAATCGGAAAAAGTGTTGTGGAAAAGACAGCTCGATATGCCAGCTTTGCCGTATTTTTTTTAAACATTTTTTGAATGGCTGGTTGGCTTAAAAACGGCTTGGGATGGAAATGATCAAAACCGTGGTAAAAAACATTCAGGGTTGGTACCAGAAGTTGAAAAAAATCTTCAAAACTGCATACTTGAAACCAAAACAGGAGCGGGGCCGATTCCCCCTAAAAACGCGGCTTGACCCATTGCCCGTTTATAATGAAGTTCCCAATCGCATATATCAGAAGATAATTCCTTTAAGCTTCTTCTTTTCACACAATTCAAATTTTAAGCCACCTTCTCATTTTCTTTCCACTTTTCTTTATTTGCTTGGACATTTTAAGGAAAACGTAAATAAACTAAAAATAAGCAGCTGGAACAATAAAAAATTTTAACTGTAAAAATATATTATGTGATTAAAGTGGTAGATGTGCACCACTTTGTCTTTATTAATGATTTATGGGACATTCATCACTTATTTTAAATAATTTGGCCATGATTATTCTAAATTTCAAAACCCGTATTGTACAGGAAACACATTTTTGATAAATCAATAAATGGAAATGATTTGGTTTCGATGTTACGAAAAAGTAAGAGGCAGTCTTGGTTATTTTTATCGTGTCGCCTTTAAAAGTGTATAAATTATGTTTAATTCGAAGTTTGAGTTAAGTTCAATCATCATTATTTTGCTACGAACTCAATCGCTTCGTTAAAGAGGTAGAAGCTATGCTAATTTGACATCCTTCATGCTTGCACATAATTTTAAAACGGAGCACTCACAAAAGAGACTTTGCCTTATCTTAACATTATGTACAAATAAAACTTATGAATTCGAGCCGACTGAAGTTAGCTAGTTTGAATATTATGAATGTCATTTCAAAAGTCACACTGTGATCTTTTAGTTTAGGTAGTGAAACTGACTGTGAATGAATTTTTCCCAAAGCATAATTTAAATGTCTATTAATTCAGTTATTCCTTTTAATGTATCAAATTTTTAATATAAATATACAAATATAGAGCAAATCCGCCTTCTATGAGCACTCCTCTTGGCTTTTCCGGACACAGCGTGCCACTTTGCGTTTGAAGTCAGTGTAAGATTCTCGCCATTCTTTAGCTGCGTCAACATTTGCTGGAGACTCGTCGTTGGGGTCAGCAAGCATTGATATCACAGATATCAAAATAGTTTCCACTGTGTGAACGGGCAACCAGCGCTCCGACGCTTTCTCGTAGCCCCACTTGTCATCTCCAGGTTCATGCAAAATCGAAATGCAGACATCTCCGTTTTTTTCAATATTTGGATGCCAAATTTCTGTGACGAACTTCATTCGAGGAGGACGCAATGGGTATTCTTTGGGAAAATACAGATGTGCTTTGAAGAAACCTCCTTCGCTGCGGATTGGACAAGAAATATTATTATTATTATATGTGAATATTTATAATTTAAGTGATAATGAAAAACTTGTTTAACCTATCAAACTATTTACATAAGACAGGGTCGATTTGTATGGGTTGAAAAAAACCGACTAAGCTTAACTATATCAAAATCGAAGACTAGGGAGATTAGGGATTATTAGCTCAACTGTTTCGCTTATAACTCCGGTGTTTTTTGTCCGATCTGATTGTACTTTTCAGAATAGATAGATATGGGGCCTAGCTTGATGTATACTAAACCACGAGGCTATAACTTGAAAATTGTGGATCTGACGGCTATTTAGGTCTAGGATTTCTAGAGGAGGTCTAGGATTTCTAGAGGAGGTCTAGGATTTCTAGAGGAGGTCTAGGTTTTTTGGGGATAAAAGGGGGACGGGGTGGAATTTTTCAAATCTGAAACAAACTTGATCTGCGTACAGCATAAATCTACCTTCGTGCAAAAATTTCTGGCTCTATCTCTTCTAGTCTCTGAGATCGACGCGTTCATACAGACAGACAGACAGACGGACAGACAGACAGACGGACAGACAGACAGACGGACAGACGGACAGACAGACAGACGGACGGACGGACAGACGGGTTCTGTAACACCCAAAAAATTGTATATGTCTGATCATTTTTATTTAGAAGCCATACATATGTACATACATATTATATATATTTGTTATCCTTATAACTCGACAATCGCTCATCCGATCTTTATGATATCTTCGGATCGTTACATAACGTGATCAGAAAACTGCTTCGGGTGATAGCAAAACGTTCATAAATAATCTACACCCGAGTCAACATGTCTTTCGGTTCAAACGTTCATCTTGCTTACTTACACATATTCGCAATTCATTTAATTCATTCAAAGCACGATTTACGTGCAAACATATTCAATCACCTTAAATTCGCTGACCGCACGAAGCTCTTGCCGAAATGATGTGTATTTTGCTCAAGGCGTTTTAATGAGTGAATAAATGAACACAATCATTGTCGGCTCATACGCTAATACTCAACCGATTGAAGCGTTCGATGGTATGACAATGACACAGCGGCGCACAGCAAAATGTGTTCTGTCGAAAATATACATTAAGCCTGAAGTAAAAATAATGAACTACTACTGCTGCTTTTCTATAATAGGATAGTAAACAGACTGCGAACAATCCGCATCACAATTTTAAAAAAGGAATACGCATTTGTAATGTGAATCCGATGGCAGGTCGGCTTTAGCACACATCTTGTATTACCAAGCAGGCGGACGTTTGCAAAGCGGCCGTGCATATGGCAAAACAAACCAGAGTGTATGGGATTATTTCCGTCATACTGAAGGCAAAGTAATGAAGGAGTCCATTATGTAATGTCGATTTGCGCCGCTGGGGAGTTATCTCAAGGACAAGCTTTGTTAGTGGATTAATTGTGAGTGGTAATTTTTTTGGTAAAAAAGGTGATATTTGCAGTTCTCTGATGCAGATTACTAAGAATGCGAAAAAGTAGAACCATCTATTAACATCATGGATGGGCAAGCCTTTGCTCATTTTGCTCCCATTGCCCCAAAAGCCACACAAAAGCTTTAAAAATTGCCTTGCAAGCTGTGTGCATGACTTGCAAAATTTTACCGCTTCGAAACGAATCCAACAACAATAATTTTTTAACAACAAACATGATCTGCTTGCAAATCAGAGAACGGCTTCGGGTGGTTGCAAAACGATCATAAATAATCAACACCCGAATCCACATGTCTTTGCGTTCAATCGTTCATCTTGCTCACTCACACATATTCTCTATTCAGTTTTGTTCATTCAAAAACATCAACCCTAGTTGGCACTCTGATTACAAGTATGCGCTCATCTTCAATCTGATCGATTCGGGTGTTTGTTCGTTTGACTCAACAACGAATGTGCGTTCATTACCTCGTATGAGTGGTAACATACGCTAACAAGGCGCTGCTCAGTGTGCTGCTGGCACAGAAAAATGAGAGAGAGAGAGAGAGAGAGAGAGAGAGAGCGAGTTTGCTGTGTCATTTTTAGCTGGGAATCCCAAATGGAGAGAACAGAAACCTGTGTTTGTATTGGTGAACAATATAGACGATTTACGGGCAAACATATTCAATCAGCTCAAATTCACTCAACAGCAGGAAGCTGTTGCCGAAATGATGTGAATTTTGCTCAGGGCTGAGTTTCATTGAGTGAATAAATAAACACAATCATTGGGCGTTTTCAGCAGACAAATCCGATTTACGATTGCTGATTTTCGATTTGCGATTGCTAATGATTCTCTGCTGAATGTCAATGATTGCTAAGTTAGGCTATTATCTGGCTTTGAAACATTTCGTCAATTCATTTAATGCACAATTTTTAAGGGCTTTTAACGCTGTCAGGTTGTCTGTTAATTTTTAGTTTTGGAGTAAACAGTTGGACGAGCAACCGATAAACTGTCACCAATCATAGATTTTATATGATTCCATCTCAGCAAACATGATTGTCATATATGCGAATCGTAATCGGCAATCATTGTATTCAGCAGGTAAAATCGGTCATCATAAATCAGTAATCGTAAATCGGATTTGTCTGCTGAAAACGCCCATTGTCGACTCGTACGCTCATACTCAACCGATTGAAGCGTTCTCTGGTATGACAACGAGTTAACACAACGGCATGCTTTGTTGATTGATTAATTGTGAGTGGAATTTTTGGAGTAAGATGAATTCAAGAAAAAAGTGATTTTTGCAGTTCTCTGCTGCAAATATAACAGGTATATGCCCATACATGTCAAACCTCAAACTCTTACCATCTCTCAGATGTGCAATTTCTGTAGAAAAATTTCAAAATAAAGGCAAAACCTAGAACTTAGAACCAGTGTTTTAAATGCAATGCTATTTCATAGTATTAATTCTTTTGCTCCTGCGACTGCTCTGGATGTGATAGGACTTGAAATTCGGTTGTAAGTAGGCGAAATAATTGGAAACGTGTTTTCGCGATTTCGGAAAATCCTCCCACAAGGAAAATTCCCGGCAAATTATAGATGCAAAAATCTATTTTTCAACCGATTAGACTTGAAAATCCGTTTGTAAGAAAAGTAAGTGAAATAAAATGAGATGTAATTTTCCGATGTTGGAAAATTCGACCGTCGCAGTGTGGCGTTTGTCACTTTTAGGATGCCGAAAGTCAGAACAGTCAAATAAAAGTAGATATGGCAATTAAATTTTACTGTAATAGCGTTGAGAACGATACAGCAATGTACACAAAAAGTGGGCGTAGTCCACCCACTTTTTCGCCCACTCTTTATATAAGGTGTATTTTCAGAATACCATAATTTATAAAATAATAGTACTTAATGCCTTCAATTTTAATGCCTTTCAAAGATCCTTTACAGAAAACATAAATAACCTTTAATATAAGATTAAAAAAATTTTTTCGTTTGATTTGATAAATCTATATTTTTGAAAAAAAAAAAATACTTAAATTTCATATTAAAGTGAGAAAGCAAAGCTAACTTCGTCTGTGCCGAAGTTTAAATACACTTGAAACTTTTGTGACTACTGACTAAATTTTGTGACCAATGACTTAATTAATCAGCTTTATGTCTTGTGTCATCGGGATATTAAATAAAAATTTTTTTAAAAATTAATACTCTTTTCAAGTGTATAATATTGTGTAATAAGTGTAGTCAATATCGCCGCCATATTCCGGTCCGGATAATAAGCCAATAACTTCTTTAGGTAATGCTCGTCGCTTTGTCTTAGTCGCTTTTCGCAAACTGCTTATAAAGGGGTCTGAAGATATGAGTAATCTGTGCAACAAATCCAAAGTACTTTCAATTCTAGATGCCCGTTGAATGTCAAGCATTCAAATAGCATGTTTTGTTAGTTTCGTTAAAAAAACAACTCTTATTACTCTGTCATCCGATCTTTATGAAACTTTCGGAGATTGTAGATATTGGGCACATACACTACATTGCAAAATATAATCCTCAAACCTTTATCTCTTACCATCTCTGAGATCTGTGCGTTCATACGGACAGACAGACGAACATGGCTATATCGACTCGGCTGTTGATGCTGATCAAGAATATATATACTTTATGGTGTCGGAGATGCTTTCTTCTGGATGTTACATACTTTTGCACAAGCTTATTATTTGTACCTTTGGTACAGAGTATAAAAATTAAAAAATAATGTTAAAGCTTCAGAAACTTACCAGACTCTTAGAAAAGGTTCAAAATTAATAAAAGCAAAATTAATTTAACTTTTATAAAAATATTTTGCCAAAAAAAAGTTTTTCAACAAAAAATACAAACTAAAAAAGTGACCCAAGTTTGATAACTGTTATCATGTTAATTGTTGTTATACGCGTTACTCGTAGAGTAAAAAGGGTATACTAAAGTTGTTCAAATATATGTAACAGGCAGAAGGAAGCATCTCCGATATCATAAAGTATATATATTCTTCATCAGCATCAACAGCCGTGTCGATATAACCATGTCCGTCCGTCCGTCCGTCTGTATAAACACCTAGATCTCAGAGACTAGAAGAGCTAGAGCAACCAAATTTCCGATGTAAGCTAGTATTGTCTATAGGCAGATCGAGTTTGTTTCAAATTTTGGCCACACCCCCTCCCGCCGCCGAAATAAAAAATTTTGAATATCTGCTACAATTTGTAAGCTATCGAGCTCAGATTTTGCAGTATAGTGCATAGGGATATGTACAATCTCACAAATTTTCATAAAGATCGGATAATAATTGGCAGAGTTAAAAAAACGTTGCACACTTATCTGAGCCGCTTAAGGTTATTAAACTATAACTCTATTTTTCATCCGGTTGACTTAAAATTCAGTTTGTAAGGATAGTAAGTAAAATGAACTGAGATGTCATTTTCCGATGTTGGAAAATTTGACGGTAGATGACGGAAAAGCATCAGAAGCGTTTGTATTGGAAAAACTTTATTTTTCGTTCGATTAACTTGAAATTCGTTTTGTAAGTAGAGTATGCGGAATAATTGACTTAAAATTCGGATTGTAAGGAAAGTAAGGAAGACCGTAGAGTCGGAAAATTCACGGAAAAGTTTGTATGGGGAAAACATTATTTTTCATTCGATAAACCTCATAAAACTCATTCGATAAACTTTAAACTCGGTTTGTAAGCAAAGTATGCGAAATAATTGGACACGTGTTTTCCCGATTTCGGAAAATCCGCCCACATAGAAAATTTCCGGAAAATTCCATATGCAAAAATCTATTTTTCACTCGATAGTGAAATAAACTGAGATCACTTTCCGATGTTGGAAAACTTGACCGAAAGGTCAAAAAATTCCCGGAAAAGTCTGAATGAAAAGTAGCTATAATTCACCCGATTGAATTGAAAACTGGTTTGTAAGAATAGTAAGTGAAGTTTCATCCGATTAACTTGAAACTCATTTAGTAAGATAAATGAAAATGTCAGTTTGCGTTGTCGGAAAATTCAACAGTAGGGGCGGAAAATCCGACAGTAGCGTCGGAAAACTCCAGGAAAAATCTGCATCCGAAAGACTATTTATAATACGATTGACTTGAAACTCGGTTAAGGAGGACCGTAAAAAAATTAATTTGTAATTAGATTTTTCATATATGGGGATTTGGCCCTAGGGTCGGAACACTTCCGGAAACTCCGATTGTAATAAACTATATTTCATCCTATTGACATGAAACTAAGTTTGTAAGGATAGTAAAAGAAATAACGATAAAGATAATGGCAACGTTAACGAAAATTATAGCGATAGCGGTAACAGTAACGGTAACGAGAACAACGACGATGACGAAAATTGAACAACGACAGGCCAACGACAACGACTGTTCATTCGAAAAAATTAGCCCCATGGGTGGTATATTGGTGGTCAAGATTGTATAAAAGTTTAGTTCCCAGCGACTTAGGTCCAAACCAATGTTTAAATTGCTTTATTTAAAGTAGCAAAAGTTGTTAAATTCTGATTAACTGAGCAGTAAGTTTATTTTAAACTTAAGTATATTGTTGCTACTTAAACTGCTGCTTTGAAAATCTCAGAAGTCAGTGGGCGTTTTCAGCAGACAAATCCGATTTACGATTACTGATTTATGATGACCGATTTTACCTACTGAATACAATGATTGCCGATTGCGATTGGTAAAAATGACAATCATGTTTGCTGAGACGGAATCATACAAAATCTATGATTGGTGACAGTTTATTGAGTGCTCTTCCAACTGTTTACCCCAAAACTAAAAATTAACTGACAACCTGACAACTTTAAAAGCCCTTAAAAATGTGCATTAAATGAGTTGACGAAATGTACTAAAACCAGAAAATAGCCTAACTTAGCAAATCAGCAATCGTAAATCAAAAAAAAAGCAAAATCAAAAAAACCAAATTTGAAAAACAGAAAAGCATATCAGCAGTCAATGCTTTAAATGTTTTTCAGTTGACCACTGCGACTTTCCGAATTATTGTAAGTCTAAGCAAACAGTCAACGAATGCTTCGTCAGTTGACCGTCAGTGCTTTAAAAGTTCTTCATTTGATTTAAGCCGGTGTTCATCAGTCTCCGACTACACTACCCGTCCTTGCCGAAAGAAGTTGGTTTAGTTAAGTTATTTTCACGAGTCTTGTCAAAATGGTCTTTCAATTTAAATAAATAAGATAAAACTCACTTCTTTCCATGCCATTGGGCTATTGCCGATCTTCATGACATTAAGACTAAATGTTAAAAAAAAAATGGTACTGGGCCAAGATAAGCTCTTTCAGAATAGATTTATAATTATTGTAAATTAAAGCTCAACTCGTTAAAATAGAATCGTAAGTTAAAGCTCAGCTCAACTTATTAAAATAGAAATAACCAAGAATAATAAAAGTTTACGCGTCGTGCTTGAGGAGGAATCTATCTATCAATTTTTTTTTTTTTGCAAAATGAAATGTTTAGGTATCTTGTGATATTATTATAACGTCAAAGAACGAACTACACAACCTGGTCAATATAAATAAAGGTACACTCACTTATCGTTAGACATCGTATTTTAGAATAAAAAAAAAATAACAAAAAAAAACACATTT
The DNA here is from genome assembly GCA_035044965.1 of Lordiphosa andalusiaca. Lineage (NCBI taxonomy): Eukaryota > Metazoa > Arthropoda > Insecta > Diptera > Drosophilidae > Lordiphosa > Lordiphosa andalusiaca. The sequence goes on along the minus strand of JAWNNM010001034.1, from coordinate 52,399 downwards.
TTAATGGGAGGTCACACAAAATATCTGATTGGTCACAAATTTGTTTCATGAAAAGTAGATTGTTTTAAATCCTCAATCATTTTCATGTTGCATACTGGACATATTTGCAAATCTTCGACCTAAACACATATTTGAGAATATTTAGACCCATTTCGACCAATTTTTACTTATTTTGGAATATTTCATATGCTATTACATATTGGAAGAGGAAATATTTGCTTCCAATTAGGCGTCTTATCATCTCAGAATGTCTTTTAAGCAAGGTAAAAACGAACCAACTTTCTTATTTGTTTTGATTAGGGCTCGACATTTTAGACGTGAATTTAGTTACACGTGTACACGTGACACGTGTATACGAACGTGGTTCGAGTTTCAGTTAGAACGTAAGTCTACACGTGAATTACCGTTCGTGTATTCGTGTCCGTGTATAGGTTCGAACGTACGGGTACTACCCTAAACAGATGCCATTTAAATTGAATAGAAATTTTGCTTTTAGAAACACACTAGCAACACGCCATTCGAGGAGAGCTTGCCTTCGGCATCTGATCCAGTTGATTTGGATCAGCGTGCTGCGTGGTGCAGCGCCGAAAAAGAAACATTCACGTGTTACACGTGATTCACGTTAGCACTGGAAACACGGATATACGTGTATTCGGATACTCGTGTGTTAAATACACGTGTAGTTCATAAACACGTACCTATACACGTAGCACTTAATTTCACGTGTTCACGTGTATTCGTACTACTCGTTTTAGTTTGCAGCCTTGGTTCAATTTTACTTAAGACCAATCAAGTCTTAATAATCAATTTTCTCCTACTTTCTTTATGTGTAAAACGTTCATATAAAATTTAAAATTGTTTTACAATTTTGGGAAAATATTGATGATTTAGAGCACAGTTTCTAATTTCCAGAGAAAGGTCCACTTAGACCAAAAAATTATAAATACTTAAAAACAGCATGTATTATAAAAATTATTATAAAAAAAAAAAAAAAAAAAAAATTGGTACATAGAGCCAATGAAGATTGCATAAGAAACCATAACAATGATTAAAATATATTGAAATTAAATGAAAGTAAAATGGTGATAAAAAAAACTAGACCAGGGGGTTGGGGACAGGTACCTATGCTTATTGTTGCTTAAAGTTGTGCCACTTCTTTCAGTCAAAATTTATACTAATATTAATTCAGGAGAACGCGTCGAGTTTACTGAGCTATGTAAGTCTTCAAGAATTATTCGACTACTACCTAATTCCTTTTTGTCATCATTCAAAGGTCCTCTACAAAGTCTTCCGATAGCGCCTGATCTTTGAGTTTGGAAGGTAGCCGAATGTAGATTGAGTTTCTAAAACGTACCTTGCATTATTAATTTTATTCCGGTCATAATATTAAGCGATCCAAAAGTTCTTAAGAAACTTAATTAAAATAATGTTTAAAAACCCTTTTTTATAACGGGGGGGAGAAAGTTGGTCTAGTTCGGCTTCATGTTCAGGGTGTTAAATGTTTTAAAGGTTTATATACATTATATCTTACAGGATTTGCGCTCTAATCCTCGAATCCAAATTGACAAAGTAGTTTTTATACCCGTTACTCGAAGAGTAAAAAGGGTATACTAAAGTCGTGCAAATGTTGTAACAGGCAGAATATATATACTTTTTTGGGTCGGATATGCTTTCTTCTGGATGTTACATATTTTTGCATAAATTTAATATACTCTGGGTACGTTTTGGTACAAAGTTTAATAAAATGCATTTCCGTGAAACTTTTAGTCTCCTTAAAAGAGTTCATTTTTTTTTTTGTGTTTTTTAAATATTAAACATACTAAAGTGTATCCGGTGGCCCAATTATAAGAACTTCCCAACGGAATATGTCATTTTCATCAATTAATCCAGCTGAAAAGCCTTCCACAGGGTTCTTGTTCAATTCTGAAAATATGGAATGAAAATAAATATTATTCAAAAATTGCATTATTAAATGGGGGGCTATAAATGAATTTATAAATTATTTTTCGAGTATCTATTTTTATACCAGTTACTCGAAGAGTAAAACGGGTATTCTTATGTCGTGCAAATGTATGTAACAGGCAGAAGGAAGCATATCCGACCCCATAAAGTATATATATTTTCTTGATCAGCACCAATAGTCGAGTCGATATAGCCATTTCCGTCTGTCTAGATCTCAGAGACTAGAAGACCTAGAGCATCCACATTTTAAATGTAGGCTTCTAATGTCTGCACGCAGATCAAGTTTGTTTCAAATTAGTGCGACGCCCCCTCCCGCCCCGGCAATAAAATATGTTAATTGTCTCCTACAAATTAAGAGATCAACGTTGTTTTAAATATGTGATACGCCGCAATAAAAATAACTCCAACAATTTGTTGTAAGCAAGTAATTTAAATATCGTTTCAAATTGCGCAACGTCACTCTCGCCCCCGTAATAAAACGACTTTATAACTCTTTTAATTCTAAAGCCATCGATTTCGTTGAATTGGCCCATGTTGTGTACTTTTAACAATTTCCCGTTCGATCAGTAATATCATAGGCAGGCTGTTACCATAGCAACAAGTGTGTAAGCGTAGTAAGAGCAACAGCTATCACAGCTTCCTTTGAAAAGTGCAAGTCACACTCGTTCCCAATCAATTGATGAATGAGAAGTGGGAGGGCGCTTGCATATCTGGAATGTTCACTACTCCGCACTGCGTACAGTGCGCACACTTCTCAACACTGTACACAAATGTGGATTGTGGCGGGGCGTGCGGGGAAAGAGTAAGAAGAAAAAAGGCGCGAAAAAAACGAATTCCATTGTAGAATCCCGACAAGTGTAAGAAATAGAGAGAGTGTGTAAGAGCAGATGGGCGCTCATGATTTGTACTGAAAATTGTTAGAAAAGCATACAAAAGGCGAGCAAAAATAATTGATGAAAGGAGGTGGATGTGTGTAAAAGAGAGGCAGTTTATGGACGCTGATAATTTCGCTAGTGTGCGAGCGAAAGTACAGTGCGCCTACTGATCAAAGTTACTTGTTGAGTGATGCGGGCGCAAATATAGGAAAGTACAAAACACAGAGTGGTATCTTCGCACCAAGTGCGAGCATTATGTAACATTATGCTGTCTATTGAGAGCATATTGATGAACGAGATGGGGGTGGAAGTTTGTGGAAGAGAGAAAGAAAAAGTTTGTGGGCTAATAATATTCTCTAATGTGCGAGCAAGAATTCAGTGCACACAACTCTACATTTTATTAAAAGTAAAAGTAATGTGCAGAGGGGCGCGGGGGATATAAAGGTGCGTTAAACTCACAGACTTGTGTTGCCATAGCAACAAGAGCGAGAACTTAGTGAAAGCATTACAAAACACTAAAGCTGCTGTCTATGCAGATAGCTTATAACTTGAGCGCTCATCAGATTTATGGATGGGATGGGGGAGTACGTTTGTTGTTTCCTGGGTACCGATTATGTTTAATCAGAAGCCAATTCGAGCAGCGTTTTTATACCCTATTCCCATTAAAAATGGGAAAAGGGGGATCATGCAGTTGTGCGAATGTATGTAACAGGGAGAAGGAAACATTTCCGACCCCATAAAGTATATATATTCTTGATCAGCATGAACAGCCGAGTCGATATGGCCATGTCCGTCTGCCTGTCTGTATGAACGCGTCGATCTCAGGGACTATAAGAGCTAAAGCCACAAATTTGCATGAAGGTAGACTTATGCTGTACGCAGATCAAGTTTGTTTCAGATTTGGAAAATTCCACCCTGTCCCCCTCTAGCCATCCAAGACCTAATAAACCGTCAGATCCACAATTTTCAAGTTAGATTTAGTTAGGTTTAGTATACATCAAGCTGGGCCCAATATCTATCTATTCTGAAAAGTACAATCAGATCGGACAAAAAACACCGGAGTTATAAGCGAAACAGTTGAGATGATCATATCATAGCACCTGAACAACTCACGGAGCAATAGAGACAGAACAAGAGCGACTGAACTCTGTGTGAACAACTCACAGAACAAGAGCAACAAAACAACTCTGACTGAACAAAAATTAACTACTAATTAAGAACACGTTCACTTGCTCAGTTTAGTGAACAACTCAATTTTGTTGACTCACTCATAAACAACCCAACACTAGTTGATAGTCAAATGAAGTCAACTGAAACAACTAAATAGTCAAATATAACAAAACGACAAATGCCAATCATTTTATTTAGTTTTTGTTCATATCTCTAAGATTAGTTGATTTCAATAAAATTTTATGAAAACTACTTCATTTTCAGTTTTAATGGTTTCATTCCGTAGTCGTAAAAAAAAATTATTTTGACTTAATCAATAGTTCAGTCATTTCAAACCCATTTCATAACCCATATCGAGGTTTTTGAATGAAAAGCGCACAAACACCGTTTTTCTAATTTATATCGTTCTTTGTTTGTTAAGAATTTTTGGTGACTATAGATTTTATTGAATTTTGCTATCTAAAATCATTCTATGGGTACAAAGAGCAAATGAACATTGCTTAAGAAACCACAACATACTATGTGATTGCAATTAACTCTAAGTTCTTTCTTTCCGTTAGATCAGAAACCACATAAATATTATGATGGGAAAAAGTATGTCTCGTGCGTCCTGTCCCGTGCGATCGTGCTTAAAATTAAATTTTGAAAAAGGATAAATAATTTTTTGGTAAAATCAAAACCATTTTGAAGAGTCATCAATGCACAACACTCTATAAATAGTCACAGTAAAAAATTCCCTCAGGATTCGCTGAAATTGCCGTTTGAATTGTCGTGGGAACGCCACGCCATTCTTTTTTGCAATTATCTCGAAAACGAAAATCTTTCAAAAATCAACCTTTGCACCAATTATAGAGCTAGTTGAAAGGTATAAGTTACGCATATTATAAATAAAAATTCGATTTATTTAGACTTTTTTTCAATTTCAAAGCGTACGAACCATATATTTTAGTACACACATAAAATTTTAAGGAGGTATCACGTAAATTTACAATACTATTGATATTTTAAAAGCGTTTATCTCGAAATTTTTTTTCCTTTACGTTTAACATGGCATCTCAAATTTCAATGCACCGATTAGCTTGAAATTTTGTGTTGGCTCCTCTCTCTATGCCCCGAACTAGGATCATGTAAAAATTTAGATTTTTAGTATTTAAACAATATTTAAAACTTGGAAAAGCTGTCACCATTTAGCGAACAATTTTCTTATGTCTGTATATCGTAGATCAGGCTATAGCGACAACAATACTTGTTAAGAATTTGCATTTTTTCATTCTGACGACTGAAATGGACGATGGAATCGTATCAAGATGGAAGCACCTTTTTTTAATCACCACCTTCTCTACCAACCAGTAACTTTGCAAATTTTTATCGAAGTACTGATAAATATATGTGCATTTCCATGGTGTCGATGGTGACCTCCCACGCATTTCAATTTTAGAAAGTCAAATAAATCGGATTTTATCGGAACTTATCGCTCTGAATAGGTCCTATAGTTGGTGCCAAAGTTGATTTTTGGGACTCTTTCGTTTTCGAGATAATTGCTCCTAATATTATTCCATCGTGAGATTCATGTGGTTTCTGTGCAATCACATAGATCGTTATGGTTTCTTATGCAATCTTCATTAGCTCTTTGTACACATAGAATGATTTTGGATAGCAAAATTCAATGATAATAGGTTCGTTCGCTCAGTGGTCGAAATTCGATCATCTAACAAATTAACACTTAACATTTAACGATGTGCTCTTTTAATACTAAACTAATATGTCAAAAAGTTATACATTTTTTGGTCCAAGCTGAATTGTATTTGAATCGGGTTAAATCTCTGGAAAACCTGATTATGAAATTTTAAAATTTTGAACAGTCTGTCTGGGAAATGTTGCTTGGGAATGGTTCATTGTTTTTTCTACTTTCCAGAAGTTTTTCATAAGACCAAGGAGACTGTAAAGCGACAGAAGAAATATATTTTCCTTAGCCGGCAACTCGGATTTTTATAATATTTTCGTCAATGAGTTAATTTTGAAGCTAATAAAATTCAATAATTTGCAAGCGTTGTTCGTTTGTAAGACGATTCATGGTTAAATTATAGACCAAACTGAAGATGTTTGACAGTGAAACAAAACACGAAACGTGCGTGAGTTGTTTAAACAAGTGTTGCAAAAAAGATAATAGCTAAAAAATCACCCTTTACTACTTCGTCATTAAATATGTAAATTTGTTTTAGAGTAAGAAGTAAAATGAAAATAAACGACTGCTCAGTCGACTGATAGTCAAGTCAAGTCGATTCAACTGAAACAACCAAATTAATCAACAGTCAAATGTAACATAACGACTAATGCCAATCCTTTTTTTTTTAGTTTTTGTTTATATCTCTAGTCTAGCTCTGATCAAATCAAATTTTATAAAAACAATTCATTTTCAGTTTTTATTAATTGTGTTAAACGTCAAGATTTTGGTCTTGGTCGATTTACAAATATTAACTGAATGAACGTTCAGTTTTAAGTCAAAATTTTAGACTATTGCTAATATCTAGTCAGCAATTCAAATCCCTGGTTATGAATAACTCAGGCCAACTGTGATTTTGATGCATTCTATTTTGATCAGACTGTGTTAATTGTCTTTTGATTGTTCCTATAAAAATTTAAAGTACGAGTCTAGTTGTCCTCCCATAAAAATAAATATGTATTTCGTTTTATACAGGCTGAAACTTTGCCAAATAAGCAGATAAAAGTGCGATAGAAATCACAATATTAGATCAAATGTTTGGCTCAAATGCCTAAAATATTAATTCAAAAGCGGCGGTAGCTTAAAAGTGATGATATATAAAAAAAAAAAAATTAAAAAATGCCATAAATCAAGAATAGTCTGACTTTAGAGTCCAATTTAGACACTTTCCGCTACACTTATTTGGCGTTTTTCATTTTTTAAAGACTCATCGATAAGTGCTCTGTCACATATAGGTTATAAATCCAGATATTTCTGCCTGGTGTGGCCTATGTAATTCCAAGAATGCCAAAAATTCGACAAACCCGTTTTTCCGCCATATTTTGGAAACAAGAGCTGATGGAGCTTAACCGAAACCAGATTTGGAATCAGTGAACATTAAATTATCATATTTTTACATAGACAAGACTGCACCTCACAAAAATGGTAATTTTGTCGGCCTGTGTAATTGTAAGATTAGATTAGAATACTTTAATTTAATTTTTTGAAAAAACATGCTATTTTCGAGAACTTTTACTTTTTTGGTCTAGGTGGACCTTCTGTGGAAATGCCCAAATGGTATTTACTAAATAAATAAAAAAAATTTTAAAATGAGTTAATCCATAACACTGTTCTACAGTAAAAAGTTTCCCGAGCATCTAAAACTAATTCCTGTTGTTGACACGTCACAATCATATCTTAGTGTTCCTATCAAAGATATTTGTGGATAATTATTTGTGCCGTTTTGGAAATTTTGTAGGCCACTCTAAGCATTAATTGCTAATTTTCTGAGCCTCCAGGGCAGTAGACGTAACAATGCATCAGAGAAAAATGTAACACGCGGTATTAGTAATGCCCATGGTGTCGAAATTGGCCTTCTAAGTCAATATTTACTTGATTTATAGCAATTTCATCAAACTAGCCATTGTTTATGTCGGATATTTTTGTCACCATCTTCCCATATATAAACTATACACATGGACTTATTTAGCAACTTCTGTTAAATTTTTGACAGGATCATTAGCAAAGATGTAGCATGCCAAGCCAGAAAATCAAGTCAACAACTAGATTTCCCTAAGATACACTTAATTTTTATAGGAGAGTAGGAATGTCAAAGGGTACGTCTGGTATTGTTTGCAGCTCAATTGAGAGAGCATTGTTAGCCACAATGTTGAAAGCGCGTTTAAAGTTTTTTACTTATTTCTAAGCTTACTGAGTAGTATATTGCATAGTAGGCTTACATGCTAAGAATATCACTACAACTCGGCCTATCCTGACACCGTGGAACTCCTGGTCCTCGTGCTCATACTTCTTGTTATTACGCTACTTTGTTCATAGTTTTTACTTTGTCTTAACCTAGTTACATCCTAAACAATATCAATTTCATACAACTTTATCATTTAATAATGATTTACATTTTGGTCAATTTTCTTTTTCGAAAGATAATTCGGAATTTTGGTTAGTTTTGTCATTAATATATGGCTTCTTGTTATGAATACCCCATATCCCAGTATAAGGGATTTGTGTTTGTTGAAACCCTTCAATATCTTGTGAAACATATCTTTCATTGTCTAAAAACTTTGTGATTTCGTAAGGCCCCTTAAACTTAGGTATCAGTTTGCTAGATGTTCCTGGTTGCGCACTGACGTTCACCACTAACGAATCAACGAAGTTTTAATTGTGATATTGTGTTTTTTGTTGAGCGACTTCTGCTCTAATTCTAATAACTTCGAAGTCTCCGTGTCCATTACTTTGATTCTCTTCTAAAACATTTTCCCTTAAACTGCCTATGCTCTCTCCATTTTACATTCTACTTTGTCCAGAACTTTGTGACATGGCTCGTTTTTCTCTATATCTAAAGTTTTTGCAATCGTTGGTCCTAAATCTCTATTAATTCATTCAACTTACCCATTGGCATGGGGCGACCCTGTATCAATTTGTATGTGACTCATATTTCGAGATTCTAAAAATGTAAAAGTATTTTACGTATTCATTATTTGCTGTCATCCTTGGATTTCTTGTACAGCTTTCAATTTATAGCCAAGTGACCAACCTCACCACAGGCGTAACAGGCCCCATAGCTTACAATTTATAGCCAAGTGACCAATCTCACCACAGGCGTAACAGGCCCCATTTGCCCGCACTGGCTTATGGCACACAGTAGCTACGTGGCCCATGCTATAACAGTGAAAGCATTTACTGGCCCTCTGGTCCGGGGCCAATGATTTCGTTGTTAACGCAAACTAGTCTCTCAGTTTTGAAGCTATCGAGCTGCAATTTTTCAGTCTTCTTTTTGCCCCACCGTATTAATAAGACGGAACGAACCGGATCGGATGACTAACAAGCGGCTATCCAACTATATGACAGTGATGCACTTCTTGGAAAACGAACCAAAAATAAGACCTTATGGAACATGGATTTATACCAGCGGTGGCACCGTTTCGCCCTTGAAGCTCGCTTCGTTATTTCGTTCAAGACCAAGCTATCTGCACTGTTATTTTTTTTATATTAATCTTATTATACAATAAAACTATACTTATTATAAATAAATTCCTAACATAATTTTAATTCAGTTGATTTTAATGAATTGCGATAAATTGGTCTAGCTTAAGCTCTTAACCATAAAACAGCGCTGCATGGATGACTCCTATTAATAAGAGATTTTTTTAGGCGAGGACCGATTACACAAACCCAACCACCAGATAATTCTCTTTTAAATTGCTCAAAAAAGGTAAAAAATTGCATGATTATATGACTAAAGCAAGATTTTTAGATTAGTTTAGTTTGTTATTTTTAGATATCTATTGGAATTTACAGAAGTTAATATCGTCAAATGAATTTTGTCAGAATCTAATTTGCAAAGCATTGGGTTCTGGGTATTTGTTCAAAGTACTCAACGAAGACAAAGAAGTAATTACATTCGGAAGAATTATTAATTTGGTACCCTCCCATCGTGTTTCCAGCTTCACAATTTATGAAGTATTCAAATAATTTTTTCGTCATTTTTAATAGTTTAAAAATAAATTAGGGGAAATTAGAAACTTTAAAACCTCATCGACACCATTAAACCTTAAGATATCTGATTTTGGATTTTCGTTAAATTCTCTATAAATTATTTTTTGAGCTATGCTCCTTAAAGAATTTAAAACTTTTAAAATCGTATGGTGAAAAGTACGCTCCAGTGTACATACAGACTTGTACAATTTAACCACTGACTCCCTGTTTCTACTGGGCAGGCGGTAAATTCCGCCACTGCCCGTCCCCAAATACGCTGATGCGACATGTTTGATGTTTACGTAAGAGCGGCAGCGCAGCCGCCGATCTTAGGGTTAGCTTAAGAATTCAACTCTTTGTACTTTTAGATTTTAAATTGACTTTATTCGAGACGGTCGTCCAATAAAGAATTAACTACATCTCGCTTTGTGTCCGGAACTAACTTGTGAAACGGGAAACAATTCTATACTACAATCGTTTTACGGTTACTTACATATACACAGCCAACCAAACGCACAAAACAAAAACACTTTTCGTCGATACTTATTGTGTTCTGCTCATTTGAAGACAGTTGTTTGATGAGCACTCGCTCAAAAGTGTTTCTGTCAGTGGTTGTCGAAAAACCGACTCTTTTGTTTTGGCGAGAGAAAAAGTGTTTCGCTCAGTGAGAGACCGTTTGTGCTGCGTTGGTTTCTGTTTTCTTCTGAAGCTGATCGCATTTGAAAAATGTGTTAACACTTATTTGCGAGCTATGCTTAATAGTCGTCTGTCGGCATAAGTGTTTAAATGAGTAGCGCGTTTTACAATTTTCATACTTTGATTACTTTTATTATTGTTTGCCTAATTAAAATTATTTAGGAGAAACTTACTTTAATGCAGGGTTCAAAAATTCAAAAACAAATAAATTAAAACAAATGAACAGGGTATTTTGGTCGGGAAACTCGACTGCAGCGCCCTTACTTGTTAACTATGTTATTGATGTTAATAATTTTTGTATTTTTAAAAGGAACATTTGTTAAAAACCAATGAAGCGATAAGGAAGCTGGAGTCTTGTGATGTCGATACTCCTGCCATTTTCCATGGGCTGGGCAATGAAACTGTGGATGCCAGTAAATCCGTCTACGAAAAATTGCACAAACGCATGGATTCCATCGGCACATCAGTTAAGCCACAACATCTTAGGTCTTTGAGGCAAAAATTACTGGAAACATCTGAAGTTCCCCAGCTTGCGCTAGACTGTAATGTGCTGGACTACTGGAAAACTCAATCCACTGTTTATGATGAAAGAGTTATTAAGCTTGCACAGGTTGCCCTGGATGTTCCAGCTACAGAAGTGTCCGTCGAACGGGCGTTTACTGCCTTATCAACAATAATAACAAATCATAGATGTAATTTGTCTAAGAAAACCATACTAGATTTGCTTATTACTAAGTTAAATATGACATTACTAAACATAATGTAAATATAGAATAAAAACTTTTAAAAATACTTTTTTTTTTTCATTTAACCAGAACAACAATTGCTGTGCAATCTGTTGCGATAAATGTGTAAAAATTGAAAATAAACTTGATCTGCCTGCAAGTAAAAGAAGTTTTTGTCCCTCTCAGCACTAACAGTGCTGTTAGAGATGCTGAAATCCTTGACTTAGAGCTTTTATGCAGTTCCGCCACCCCGTCCAGTATTATAGATCTGTTTGTTCATACGGACGGACAGACGGACATGGCTATATCGACTCGGCTGCTGATGCTGATCAAGAATATATGTACTTTATAGGGTCGGATATGCTTCCTAAACTATCTATAATTGCATTTTTTGTGTGATTATAAGCTGGGATGCATACAGCACATAAACTGTCTGCAAAGAGTCGGCGCAACCAGCACTTGAACCAGTTCGATGCGCAGACACAGCCACAGATTCTCTGCTGGATGCGATTAAAGAAATGAGTAACAGTTCTTGGTTGAACTGAGACTGACTTTATTGAATACACTTTGGGTTATTTATACGGTGACAATGGGTTGTGTTGGTTACAGGGAAAGAGTTTATCTAGCGGAAAGTGAAGAGAAATCGGGTGATTCCAATACTAACAGCCCGGTCTCGGCAAGGAGCTGTTGCCCTCGGCTCGGGGAATTTTGCCCTTTAGCCCGGGCAGTTTGCCCTTTGCCCTGGGCAGTTTGCCCTTTGCCCCGGGCAGCTTGCCCTTTGCCCTGGGCAGTTTGCTGGCAGCGAGCTAGCAATGGCCCGCTGCTCGCGGTCTAATGTCCTCAGCCCCGAGCCGCTGGCATTTTCTGGGGAGCTGCGGGCTACTCCTGGCTAGTTCGCTAGTCGCGAGACAGTGGTTGCCCGTTTGAGCTGCCCGCAGCCCGCGGAAGCGGTCAATTCCGAACCCTGCTTTAATGTACTTCAATAAATATTTCATAAATTTAGCTTATTGATCCCAGTTTGGCCCATTAAATATATGGGCATTTCCATTCTGTCGAACGCGGCCGTCGTACACATTAAAAGTAAAAAAACAAGCAAACTAAAGCGCATCTTTAATTCGTTCTTTACTTCATATTAAAGGTCTTCGCTAGCACTTTAATTATTGTTAAAAGAGAATAGCAAGTGAAGTCAAGTTACCAAAATATAGACAAAATAAGAAGCGATTCGAACGCGACAAAAACAGAAGTTATTTCCGTGCCTATCTATATAAAGACAAAGTTTAGCGAATCCTGAGGCCCCAACCAAGCTCAAATTTATTTAATATTTTGTCAATGAATTGCTCTTTCAAATGTATTTTGTTTGATTTGGAAATCTTCTGTATTTTTTTTTTTATTAAATATTGATCTGTGTCGTTACGTGACATGTCGAACGCAACATTTTTCCATCAATATATTTATATGGTTTCTGATTAATGCAAAGCAAAAACTTACAGCTAATTGCAATTACATAGTTCGATATAGCCTCTTATCCAACAATTTTTAACGTTTTGGACCCTTAGAACAGTTTAAGATATCAAAAGTCAATAAAATCCATAGGCAATTTTTTAAGAAAAAACTTGCCATAAAAGTATAAAAATGAGAAAAACTGTGTTTGCGCGAATTTGCGTTCGAAAATCTCGAAACGGGCTATGAGCAAATTTGCTACTGGCTTAATTTGGTTTAATTTAATTGTTTCCCTGGGAAAATGTGACAAAATATCAGGGATGCAAACCACTAGAAAATAAGTACTGGTTCGGTTCAGTGGTTCGCACAGTTTCTAAACCGCCGGTTCGGTTCATAACATGGTTTTTGGAGTTAAATGAACCGCGGTTTCGTTTCGGTTCAGTGGTTCACAAAGGCACATTATAAATTATGATTTCGGTGAAGTGGCAATTCTACCATTTTTGAAATTTGAATCTTATAATCCATTCGAATATCTTTAAAATCCTTAGAGCAATCTGCAAAGATTATTATGTCGGATTGCTAGAACTCGTCTATCAGTTCCTGGAGGAATGCCCTTATTTGTTGGCAGATTAAGATTGAATTAAGGTTAAAAAGTACCACAGAAAATTTAAAATATTGTCTAATGAATAAACAAATTTAGATTGATGACAGGTAATTTAAGAGATAGGCGGGAAATTGCTAAAGTTATACGATCCTTAAAAGTTATATCGATCCGACAACGCTAAATATGTAGAGGGTCGAACGAAATGTTTGAAAATTATCATCGGGAAACGATTCAAATTTCCTAATTAATCAAAATCATTGGCTAGAGGAAAGCAATTCCCGTTAAAACTCGTCAGAGAACTGAACCGAACCGAACCGTTTTTATTTGTGGTTTTCGGTTCGGTTCAGAAATTCTGAAAGGAAGCCGGTTCGGTTTGCGGTTCGGTTCACCAGCGGGAATAAGCGGTTCGGTTCGGTTCAAAACCGGTTCAGCTCGAACCGGTTTGCATCCCTGCAAAATATAGCGTTTTTAACTAATTTTAATTTTTTTGTGTCGGTGGACCTTTTTGCGGAAATGACCATATGTATTACTTCATTCATCCTTAGTATGGTCTTCCCTAGATACAGCACCCTAAACTCTCTGATGACTGGACATTGACCGAAGAAATGGATAAATGCTCCTTTTCGTTTAAATGGCACATTGTGCAACGTACCGATTGAGTTAGAGAAAGAGACCACGACCACTTTGTGCTTTAAAAATCCACGTAATGTAAGCTTCATATCGTCTGATATATAACCGGTTCTGTTGGTATAACCCAGATATTTATAGAGACGAAGCGTACTCGCTGCTGCCTGCGAGATTTAGCAAGGCACGCCTTCAAGTTTAAAGGGTGAAAGCCGAGCTTTTCTCAATGTTTTGGCTCCCGTGCTTCCAATGTTAGCACAAAATAAAGGAACGTGAACGGCACAGTTTTGATAATCTTTTTCATGGCTACTTACTTTACAACGGGCCAATGGCTGGGGAAAGTGAGCAGATTTGTAAAAGGCTCTTTAGAAAAGTTCTGAGGAGGGATCAAACCCACGACCTCTTGTACAGCAGGCACACTCACTACCTGGTGCACCACAACCGGTTGTTTCACAGTTTCCTTAAGTTTAAATTTGATTTGCAACTGAAAAAATGAAATATTGGATCAGAATAAAATCTTTGTGTAAAAAGCTAAATAAAAGTGTGCAGTTTCATTTACGCTTATAAGCAGCCTCGTAAAAATGTAATGACTTTATCCTACAGGTGCCATTGGAATGAACGAAGAACAATGTAAACTGAAAGACTCTTTAATGAATGCAGAGGCTTTGGGGAATGCCATGGTTGTATGTATGGGGTCATTTTACTTGGCGCTTGAGGGGGAGGAGCATTTATGGAGAGTGCAAATAGCATAAAAATGTTTTTGTTGGACAAATGGGTTGCGATGTGACCGCTTCGATTCCCAGCGTCTCCTTACCTTGCATTAAAGTAAAATGCTAATTCTATTATAGACCATAAATGCTAGTCCAATACCAACTTTTAGTCTCAGCTCGAATAAATTGCGAATGTTGTTGAATGCGAAGTTATAATAAAACAAGAAAGTCGGTCGAGCCCGACTATAACATACTCCGTACTAGAGCCCTGCATGAGATAAATCAAAGTACCCCTTGAATTTCTTCTTACTGATTTCACAAAATTATTGTCTTATTGATTTATAGCTCATGACATGAAGCATGAACTATAAGATCTGTTTGAAATAGTTCAGCTCAGCTCAGCTCATGCTCAACTCAAATAGCTCATAGGGTTGTGTGAATGTGTATATGAATAGATAATTCACCTCAGAGCCTTAATGCTATAAGTTTGTGGACTTGTTATACCCTTGCAGAGGGTATATTGAAATTGTCCAGATGATTGTAACACATAGAAGGAAGCATTTCCGACCACATAAAGTATATATATTCTTGATCAGCATGACCAGCTGAGTCGATATAGCCATGACCGTCTGTTTCAGTGCTATCTCCTCGGTCTGTTTTAAATCTATCGCGACCAAACTTTGCACGAAGTCTTCTGATACAAATACGCTTCCCATTTGTCGGAACCGGCCGGAACGGATGACTATAATATATTGCTGCCATAGGAACGATCGGTCGAAAAACTGGTTCTAGTGTGAAAAACTTTTTTGTTTTTAATGCAAACGTCTCCAAACCTTATTTACTAGTTTTCTATGCTTTTCCACGATTCTGACAAGGAAATCTATATGGTATAGCTGTCATACAAAAGTAGAGTCAAAAAATTAGTCTTATTGGGAAAAACTTGTTTGTTTTCAGTGTATATGTCTTTCAAATTAGTTAAAAAACAAGCTGAAAGGGTATATAAACTTCGGTCGAGCCGAAGTTAACTTTCCTCTTTCCTCAACATAAATTTTGATGCTGCAATAGCAGCTAAAAGCTGTGCTGCTTCTGCGCTGCAGCAACGAACAGGCTTTTAATCATAACTTGTTTAGAATCTAAACATAAGTCCACGATCCCACGACTCACAGGGAGCGATAGATGTATAGTCATATACATAAACAAGTCAATGTTTATGGTTAAGCAATAAATATTAATAGGCACTTGACGAGGATCAGCATGTATCTAACCCCACGCGTAGGTACCCCATGAGATGCACAGGCGATGTACCCCTCTCCCACTAGACCGACACATATGTGTGCAAATGGTAATTACCAACGCACATACACATAAACATTCACATGCTTCGTCTTACAAACGAAGCAACCCAGTCGGACTTTTCATCATGAAAAAGGTAATTTCTCATGCTTACTTTTCACGTGATAAGGCATGCCAAAACCTGAGCCTTCCGCTTCGTTTTGCAATGCAAACGCCGAAAAACTCAGGGGTTTCAACCGTTTCCGATTAGGTGACGTCATCAGCCAGACGTAGTAGTCAGTAGTCCAGACGTAATTACTTTGCATATCTTAGTTGGGAAGACTTGAGACGTTCGCCGACAAACTTCCTAGTTTTTCATGTTTTCGAATGAAATTCCAGACTTTTAGCCTTACAAATTCCTAAGAAAATAACGTGTGAGTTTTTCATGCTATTTTAAGTACTAATTTCATGCAAAAAAATATCATGTGCCGACTATTTGAGTGAAATTTCATGCCACTGGATGTACTGATTTTTCTCAACACATGATGCAAAGTCCGACTGGGAATAGATAAGTTAGATTTAAGGGACTCGCAAGAGCGAGTCAGTACAAATATTAAAATACAAGCGTGCTTATCTAAGGTGTATAATTCTATACATAACTCGACAACCGTTCATCCGATCTTCACTTTTCCTTTGGCGGATCGATTAGTTATCTTGACTTCTATATATGTCTAGAAGAAACGAACCTTTTATCTTTAAAACTGTGGAACATATGACGCTTATCCAAATTGCGGGCGTGGCCAAAATTGAAAATAAACTTTATCTGCCTGCAGACATAAGAAGGATATGTCCCATACATGTCAAATCTCTTTCTCTTACTATCTCTGAGATCTGTGCCTTCCTAAGGACAGACAGACTGACAGACGGACAGACTGAACAAGTAAATATATACTTTATATCACATGAGCATCCATAAAATAGCAGTATAATCAATCACACAGCTGGTAATGGTGCATTTGCCGATTTTGTACGATCTTTTTCTAACGAATCAGAAGACGACTCAGTTAATCGTGAAATAAAGGCAAATACGAGTCACGTAAGCAGATTTAGTGACGATTTTAATCCTTTTAAATGGTGGGAAACCAATAAAGAGCCGTTCCCACTATTTTTTAAAGCACGCTGCAAATATTGAAAGCCGGATGTCTGTGTCAGGAGCATTAGCGGATGTGTTTTGGGGGTCTGAAGCCAGCAAGTCGGCGGTGTCCAGTTTGTACACAGCTGGGCCAATTAAACTTCCTTTGGGCATTTTTATTTAACTCGTACCTAAGCTCAACCATGAAGCAGCGTTCTTCGAGGAAGGAGCGGAGTATAGCAAATTGCTGTAGCAGCTGAAAGCAGCGCTGCTGCAGCGAACAGTATTTTGATCATACCTCGGGGTGCATCCATCCGAAATTATATTAATATTTATAAAAAAAAACCAACAAAAATTGATTGTCTAGTATATGTCCTTCCTCTCCAAAAATTCGAAAATTCTTTTTCCTCTATAGACCGTGAATTATAAAGAAATTAATTGGCGGTCATCCATGGTATCTTTTTAAATGAATATTGAAATTAGCTGATTTTATTTTGGCGAAGTTCCAATTCCATAAAAACTTCCGGTCCATTCGCATAGACTTAACGAAGAATAACCCATTTCGGGATTTTAAAATGCAAAGTAGCGTAGGTACCAAAATTATATTTAAAGCTGAGCTGAGTCGATTGAGCTTTGTCCGTCCGTCTGACTGTCCGTCCGTCTGTCCGTCTATCTGTCCGTCTATCTGTCCGTCTATCTGTCTGTCTGTCTGAAGCTATCGAGCCGAAATTGTGCACAGTCTTTTTTTGCCGCACGCTACTAATTTAATTATCTCTAATTTATCTCATAGCTACCATAGAAACAGTCGGTCGGAACGCTAGTTTTAATGAGAAAAACTTTTTAATTTTTCAATGGAAACGTCATAAATCTTCGTATTCACAGGTTTTCTATGTTTTTTTGAAAATTCTGCCAAGTTTGATGATAATTGGACAACTGTCATACAAAAAGGTTTGAAAAACAGTCCTAGAACGTCTTTTAGGTTTTTAATGGTAGCATTTGAATTTGTTTGTTTCATATGCTTTCACCTAATTCTAATAAATTTTGTCCAAATGATTATTGTCAGATTATTGTCAGGATGATTATTTCATATAACTCCCATACGAACGATCGGTCGGAGAATGAGTCGTGGTAACGATTGTATGGGTTGTACTTTAGGTCTCATCATAAAAAATCGAGTTGAAGATGAATTAACATTAATTTTTAATTTATAAAAGAAAACGCAGAAATAAATAATATTTGATTCATGAATATTTTTTATGTTCATTGAATATTCTTTATCTAATACATATTTAATTATTAACCACCTTTAAAAAGTAAAACATTTATATGTTTATGGAGCATTTTATTCCCTGTTCCGATTAAAAATGGGATAAGGGGGATCATGAAGTTGTGGAAAAGTATGTAATAGCCAGAAGAAATCATCTCCGACCCCATAAGGTATAAGCATTCTTGATCAGAGTCAGCACCCGAGTCGATATACCCATGACAGTCTGTATAAAAGCACAGATCTCAGAGATGGGAAGAGACAGAGGTGTTTTCGATATCATCGCGACGATGCGTCATCCTTTTAAGTTGCGTTGTAAAATTTGGAAAAAAATAAGTCGGTGGGACAGGTCCCAAGAATACGGTGAAATTCGAAGTGTAGAAGTGTATATTTTTGGCATATTGCGAACATGACATTTTTCCCGTGAGCCCAATGACGACTCTTTCATTTTGTTTTGTTACAAACTTAACAAAACTGTATGTACTGTAAATGTATTTGGTATTTGCTTTGCAAATTCTCATTTCAGCATTATATTGTTTTGCAGAGGGTATATTAAAATTGTTCAGAGAGTCGGAGGAAGCATCTCCGACCACATAAAGAATATATTCTAGATCAGGATGACGAGCTGAGTGATATAGCCATGTCCGTCTGTTTGTCCGTCCGTTTGTTTCTATGCGATTTCCTACGTCAGTTTGAAAGCTATCTTCGCAAAACTTTGCTCGAAGTCTTGTAGTACAAATTCGCTGCACATTTATAGCATATAGCTGCCATAGAAATGACCGGTCAGAAATCTAGTTTTAGTAAGAAAAATGTTTCAATGAAAACGCCTCCAAACTTTGTATTTCTTAGTTTGCTATGCTTTCCCAAGATTCCACTAAGTTTGGTCGAAATCGGACATCTATATGGTATTGCTGTCATAAAAAGGTAGTCAGAAAAGACGTCATAGTGAGAATAACTTGTTTGTTTTTAAATGTCGTTCAATTTAGTTAGAAAAACGTGCTGCCCTTGCAGCAAACTTGTATGCAAACTTCGGCCGAGCCGAAGTTACCTTTCCTCAATCTTAACATTCAAACTTATTGGCAAATGGTAACTGGGCGATGAATTAACTAAACGAGACAATTCAAATGACAAAACTTACTGTACTGGTGTCTATATCTGCCTAAAAAATTTCATCCATTATTTGTTGCCTGTATTTTTCGGCGGGGCTGACAAATGCAGCTAGGCTGTTCAGGGGCAGACAATTTTGGTTCTTCCATAATTCAGAACGTTTTTCACCGATAGCTTCACGGAAATTGCACGTAACTTGCAGGTAATATTCCTTAGGCTGGAATGACACGTTAAATTTCTGCCGGCAATTTCTAACAACAATTTTGCTCTAATGGAAATCGAAATGGGTGAGAGCTAGACAGACATCTGTTGAATTCGCCGCACAATAAATTGCTGCTGACGGCAGAGCAGCCGGCAGCATTATGTCTGGTAGAAACAATTTTGTCGCTAGACAGCAATTTTCTGTGGCTGCTGAGTTTATTTACATTTTTGGCCCATATTTAATCAGAATGGATATCGAAAATCTAGCATTTTACATCTTGCATTTAAATCATTTAATTTTTGCAATAATATGCATTTATTAAATATTTTTCTAGCCAAGCCATAAGATTGTAATATGTATAGATAGAGCATCGGACTGACGGTCAGACGGACATAGTTAAATCCTTCCTTCTTTGCGTTACAAAGATCTAAGCTGATTGGGAATAAATGTGCAAAATAAGAGTATGCCTTCAAGGCAATATATCAATATATTTATATATTGTATTTGCATACAAGTTGAGAGTATTTCCTTTCTAATTCACCAATTTGAATTAAATCAGATATCACCAACAGCCAGTGCACAGTGGTCCCTCCCTTACCCCAAAAATAACAAGTAAGGGCGCTGCAGTCGAGTTTCCCGACCACAAAATACCCTGTTCATTTGTTTTCACTTATTTGTTTTTGAATTTTTCAGATGAATGCAACAAAATTAATTTCCCAAATGTAGGCAACACTTTTTACTAGTCCTGACCAACAACTGGGGGGTGCTCTTATCAGCTCAACTGTTTCGCTTATAACTCCGGTATTTTTCCGATCTGATTGTACTTTTCAGAATAGATAGATATTGGGCCTAGCTTGATGTATACTAAACCACGAGGCTCTAACTTGAAAATTGTGGATCTGACGGCTATTTAGGTCTAGGATTTCTAGAGAAAGTCTAGGTTTTTTGGGGGTGGGGTGGAATTTTTCAAATCTGAAACAAACTTGATCTGCGTACAGCATAAATCTACCTTCGTGCAAAAATTTGTGGCTCTATCTCTTATAGTCTCTGAGATCGACGCGTTCATACACACAGACGGACAGACGGACGGACGGACCGACAGACGGACATGGCTATATCGACTCGGCTCTTCATGCTGATCAAGAATTTATATACTTTATGGGGTCGGAAAATTTTCTCCCTGTTACATACATTCGCACAACTTCATGATCCCCCTTTTCCCATTTTCAATGGGAACAGGGTATAAAAAGATCCAAGTCAATATACTAACTCATAAAAGATCTAGCTATAAAAATCCATTCTTGTTTTTGTTTTTCACTATCCGCCCTGTCAAAGAATAGCGTCAAAAAAGAGAGAGCACAAAATAATGTAGAGGAAATGTCTAGTTTATTACCAAGTATACCAGTCTCTAAAATCTTTGTCTTCTGCAGCAGCCATTTCTTACCAGTTTTATAACAGTTAGCGACCGATACTGAATGTGCTGTACTTTACAGTTATTCAAGTTTTATTTTACAAGTCTTTTCACAACCACAATTCGCAATACATTCATTGTCTTTTGAAACTCACATTGACTTTGCATTTTGACTTAATCCTTGTTTTTCTACACTTCGAATTGATTTTCACTTCTATTTTTTTCCGAACTAGCGTCAGTTTTAACTTAGTCGGCTGCAGTTGCGCAGGTTAATGACAAACCAAATAAATAAAAACAAATAATCACCACAAGTTCTGCCGCCTTTACTAGTTGACAGTGTCTTTGCACGTGCCAGAAAGAAGCATCTCAGACCCCATTGACTAGCATCAATAGCCGAGTAGATGTGGCCATATCCGTCTGTCCGGATGAACGCACAGATCTCAGAGATGGTAAGAGATTGAGGTTTGGCGTGTATGGGCCAAAAACTGCTTATACTTACAGGCAGATCAAGTTTATTTTCAATTTTGGCCACGCCAAAGGAATAGGGAAGATCGGATGAACGGTTGTCGAGTTATGATCAAAAGACTGTTCGCTGCTGCAGCGCAGTAGAAGCTCTGCTTTCAGCTGCGTTGTGCCAGCTGTTACATGTTACTGTCAAACATGTTCAGTTTGGTCTATAATTTAACCATGAATCGACTTAAGCTAGGTACGGAGACGATGAGAATTTTCTCGCAGCGAGAATTGTTTTATAATTCTCAGAGAGGCTTTTGAGACTGTAGGGTGACGAGAAAACAGCAAAATGTCCAGAAGGAACAAGCCATCTATCTTCAAAACTGTGGGAGATATGACGTTTTTTCTAAATTGCGGGGGCGGGAGGGGGCGTGGCCAAAATTGAAAATAAACTTGATCTGCCTGCAGACATTAGAAGCATATGTCCCATACATGTCAAACCTCTATCTCTTACCATCTCTGAGATCTGTGCGTTCATACGGACAGACAGACGGACATGACGGACATGACTCGGCTGTTGATGCTGATCAAGAATATATATACTTTATGGGGTCGGAGATGCTTCCTTCTGGATGTTACATACTTTTGCACAAACTTATAATACTCTATGTACCTACGGTACAGAGTATAAAAATGCGCGCTTAAGATAAGTTAAACTTCATGTGAAGGTGTAAACTGGAAGTCTCTTTGATGAATGCAGAGGCTTTGGGGGATGCCATGGTTGTTTTTATGGCGTATTTGTGGATAGTGCAAATTGCATCGAAATGCTTTTTGTTAGTCAAATCCCAAAAGATGGGTTGTGATTTGACCGCTTCGGTTAGCGCCATTTGCTAGTCCCCCGTTAAGTTACCCAATTTTTCCAATTCTTTTTTCCAATTTTTTTTCTTGTACAATTTTCCGACAATTATCAATTATTAGTTAATTTCTCTGACCCCCTGCGAGAAATTATCAGCTGTTTGACCAAAAAACGAGTTGGCAGGCCATGCTGATTCTCAGAGCGCATTTGTGGAGTCTCCTTACCCGCTCTGAGAATGTGCTCTGAG
Source organism: Lordiphosa andalusiaca (assembly GCA_035044965.1). NCBI lineage: Eukaryota > Metazoa > Arthropoda > Insecta > Diptera > Drosophilidae > Lordiphosa > Lordiphosa andalusiaca. The sequence goes on along the minus strand of JAWNNM010001034.1, from coordinate 29,957 downwards.
AATTTTCTGTAGCGCATTCTCTGAGCTATGTATTTAGATGGGATCAGAGAAAATTCTTGGCGTCTCCGTACCTATCTTTACAAACGAACAGCGCTTGCAGAATATTAAATTTTGTTATAAAAATTTATTTTCGGTTAAGAAACTACATTATCGAAAAATTGTGTTTAGCGACTGAGCTCATGGTTTAATGGATACGTGAACAAACAAATTTGTCGTTTTTGGTGCTGAGAGCAGCCAGAAGCATTGGAAGAACTGCAAATGCATGACGGAAAATTTGGTGTGGATTTATGGGACGGTGACGTCATTGGACCATTCTTTTTGTACTCAGTGCCTAAGGTACAAATAGCATATTAAGTTTGTGCAAAAGTATGTAAGAGGCAGATGGAAGCATCTCCGACCCCATGAAGTAAATATATTCTTGATGAGCCAGCCGAGTCGATATAGCCATGTCCGTCCATCTGTCCGTCTGTCTGTATGAACGTACAGATCTCAGGCTGAAGCATCGATTGGGAGCACTTACAAACTTTGGAAGGTACAGAGTATGTTATGGTCGGGGCTTGACCTACTTTCTTATTTGTTTAAAGATGACGAAGGCAGGAACGCTACTGTGAATTAAGAGCGCTACCATGCGATTATTACAAAAAAAATTTTGCCCAAAGTGGAAGACCTGGACTTGGCTGAAATGTACTTTCCAACAAGACACGGCCACAAAAGAATGGCCGAATTGAGAGGTGAGTTCGGTGAAAATTTTATTTCACGTTCGGGACCGGTCAATTGGCCGCCTAGATCGTGCGATATATAGCCTTTAGACTATGTTTTATGGGGCTATGTGGCTATAGAGACAAGCCCGCAACAGTTGATGCAATGGAAGCCAATATTGAAGAATGTTTTACGTAACATACCGGCCGAGATGTTCGAGATTATGCCTAAATTGGACCCAGCGAATAGACCATTAAGGCGCAGCAGCGGTCAACATTTACATAAAATCATCTTTAAAATTTTAAATTATATGCTGGCATGTTCCGGTTTTCACTTTAGTGAACACAATTAACACATGTGTAATTTTTGGTGAATCAAGGTAATCTGTATAAAACCTTAAAATTTGTACTTCCTTTTAATAGAATGAACTCAAAATTAAAGATTTTATGCCGATTTAATTTATAATTTTTATACAACAACCTCTTCAAAAAATTCGAATTCGACAAATTTTGTCAGATAGATCGTTATATCGACTCAAACATAGATTTCATACATTTTTTATTTTCTGAATGTTTAAAAAATTAGCATTTAGATTACTAAAATAAAATAAATTAAAATTTTCATTAATTTCTATCTATTATAAATTTTTAAATCGTAACAACTTGATCTAAATTTTTGCAAATCTGATGGAAGGCAAATATATCATCGATTAATTTTTATTCTATATACAGGGTGTGTCCAGAAACCTTTCGTCAGAACTTTTATACAGGATAGCTGTTGTCAATAAAAATATTTTTCCATTAACACCATGGGTCTTAGTGGCCCCGCTATTGATTTACACCGTCTCAAAGAAAATGCAATACATTGCGTTGGTTTCGTTAAACCACGAAATCCGCGTACTCGTACTCGTACTTAGAAAATGTCAAAAAATTAATTCCATAAGATTTTTTTTTTGATAACTAATTCAAATTTTTATTCTGAATAAAACAACTGCATCAAGACTACATTTTCTCTTAAGACTTGGAAACGAATCCACTTAGACCCATGGTGTAAAAGAAAAAGATATTTCTACCGACAATAGCTACATATCTTGTATTAAAATCCTGACGAAAGGTTTCTTGACACCCTGTATGTATAATAAAAATAAGTTTTAGTTTAAAGAACATATCCGATAAAACTAATTCCAAGCCAAACAAAACATGGTACTAACACTGCAATACATAAAAACGTGCAGAAAGTTGATTTGTTGTCGCATTATAAATTAGATTAGATACATACATATGATTATATGTATGCATACACAACCATACATACTTATACATATATATTCGCATGTACATACCTTGTATGTAAGCACATTTATCGGAATATAAAAAATTCTTTACAATTTAAACTGCTCTTATGGTTACACAAAATGTGCCAAAATGGCAACTCATTTCCTCAATTTTCTTCGGTACCAAAGGTTAATGCGATTTTCACATAAAGAGAGACAAAGCGACATAAAAAATATAGCTGTCTCGCCAAGGATTAGTCTCAAGCGTTTTCATTTTGGCTGAACAGAAGCTAGTTGCAAGAATAAAGAGATTTCAATATGAAACCACACAAATTCAAACTAAAGTAAATCAGTTCACACTTAGTTTATAAAAAACATGTGACGGCGAATTATGGTTCATTCAGTCCACGAATATACACATAGCCATGTTTGTGCATACATATGTATGAATATTCGTGCATAAAGAATAATGTGAATGTATATATGGACATTCGTACATAAGTAACTTACCTGCCAATTGTTTTTTTAGCAGCAAAGATGACTGAAGCTCAGACATTTTGAGTTTTTTCTAGAATATTGCTTTAAATTAATGACGCCAAATTTACACAAATTAAAATTTTTACGGTTTAAACGCTGTCTGCTTCCGAGAAAATAAATATATAAAAGCCGACGATGTAGAATTTTCTTTCTTTAAAAATGAAACAATGAAATGAACTGAAACATACCTTTCCGAACTGGTTCAGGAAACAATGAAACTCGAACATGAATGTTGTAGTGGAAAGTGAATATATCTATGACGTCACAAACATCGAACGAAAATGAGGAATTGGAACATGTAACCTGCTTTTAAAGACTTAGAAGCGCTGTTGTTCTCACCGATGCCACTTTTGAGAATACCCAGCGACGCAAATCTAAATGAGTTCTGTCGAAATTATGCATTACTACTGACGGAAAATTAATGAACCACTACTGCTGCTTATCTATAAAGGATAATAAACAGACTGCGAATAATCCGCATTAAAAATTAATACGAATTTATATTGGGAATCCGATGGCAGTTCGGTTCTGGCAAACATCTTTGTTTACTAGTAATGTAGGATGTCTTCAAAGCGTCCTTACATATGGAAAAGTAAACCAGACTGTATGGGACTATTTCCGCAAAGTACTGAAGAGGTAATTCATTTTGTAGTGTCGATTTGCGCCGCTGGGTAATATTGTACCGAAGAGCTAAAATAAGAGAAATTTTAGTCTTGTTATGTTTTCATTACCTTTGATAAGAAATACTTCGTTTCAATTAATTTTTTAAATATTCTTAAATTAACAAATTAAATATACAAAATATAATATTTTATGCACTTATTACTTTCTAAACATTGAAAAAACATACAAAACAGTTAATAGTTTGTATTTTGTTGTAGTAGTTGGTTTTTATTTTTATACTCTGTATCGTAGAGCAGAGATGGGCATGCACACATATCGTCACACTTTTCACACGCATACAAGCACAATTTGCGTGCGCTGCAAGGTAACGTTCACGTTAATTTTAAGCGCTTAGAAGGAGTATTAACAAAATTAATAAATACATAATATTTTCATGTAAATATGAGTACTTTCGTCCAAACTAAGAAAAAAATATTTGCAATTTTAGAGCGAAGCTCTTTTACGGACGGTAGACTGGGGGTAATTCAGAAAACAATTGTCTTTGCGACAGATTTCTTTGGCTACGCTTTTGAGTTTGCAGTCAGCAGCGTTTGTGTGCGTTCAGTGCGTGCGTGAATTTGTATGTAAGCAACTTTCATGAATGCCGCTAATTATATGCGCTCTCTCATTTTCTCCCCCACTGGCACTCTCTGCTGCCAACGCTTTCGCATTGTTAACGGACTACTTTTTGCCGACGAGACCACCTAATATTTATTATGGTTTGGCGGCCAAACTTCATATCAAAAAAATTGTGTCAGGAATGCACACTTTGTCTTGATAGCGGCGTTTCGAAGGCGTGTGTGGTTCGAGAAACAGCTGATACAAAGCTCAGGAATATAATGTTTACAATTATTTTGGAAGTGATTTGTCAAAAAAATTGAGGCAAAAACTATAAGGAGAAAACTGCTTTGATACAAGCAGTTGAGGCAAGACCATGTCTTTGACGAATCTCAGAATAAAAGAATTTTGACAATATTTCTGGAAAAGGCACAAATAAGTAAAGAAGATACGTGTTATTGTGTTTAAAGTTATTAAGTTCATGTGACTGGTTTTTCTGTGACCTTTGTTCTTAGTAAACCTGCAGTTTTTTAAGCCGGCTCGAGGTCATGTTATGCAACTCCACAAAGGAGGCTGGTAGATCGTACCGCTGTTTCAAGAGAAACCACCCTCTATCATCAGCGATCAATGCCTACCAACTGAACGTGTCTAAGAAGTCTCTCCATGCCAGCGGAGGCATAACCGTTTGGGAATCCCAAAGCAGAATGCGCGCAAAAACGTGGAGGGGCAGCGTAGAGGCAGTTCATTAATTTTAGCACTATCGATGTTTACTTTTAACCATTAAACAGAACACGCAGTCAGACAGAGAGGAAGTTAAAGACAGAGAGCCTCTTTTCTTGGGGAACACTGTTTTACGAGTCAAAACGTAAATTGGATTAAAAACAAAACTCATCTGGATATAACCATACAAAAACAATAGTACTTTATATTCTTTTACAAGTGTTGTAGTTTCAAATCAGATTATAATTATCCTTCGTAAAGAGCTCCGCTCGTACCGGGCGTTCCACGACGCCCACTCTTTTTTGTAATATATTTTTCATCTCCATGTAGATGAAATAATTTAAGTCTTCAGTCTTCCGTGTTACTGTACGTCGCGATAAAGGAATTTTTTTAGGGTTTCCAGTATATCTTGCCCTTTTTTACCGAAACATTTCCAAACGACTGAAGACATATTAAAAGACATGGTCTTAAAAAAAAATTAGCATTGCGACATAAAATGCGATTACATATTAAGCAATGTGGCATGCTATCTTCATTTTAAAGAATAAAGAAAAATTCATTCTCCCATTCGGGCATAAACATTTTGGAGCGCACTGTAAAAATTGATTTTTTTTTGCTAATGCTTGCGTCATGTTCGTCTGTCCGTCTGTCTGACCGCTTGAATGCACAGATCTCAGAGATGGTAAGAGATAGAGGTTTGACATGTATGGGATATATGCTTCTTCTGTCTGCAGGTAGATCAAGTTTATTTTAAATTTTGGCCATAGATGGTCCGTAGACATATTTAGAAATCAGGATTACCTATCGATCCGCCACAGTAATGATGAAGATCGGATGAACGGCTTGTTCTATGTTCTATTATGCTTCTTCTGTCTACAGGTAGATCAAGTTTATTTTAAATTTTGGCCATAGATGGTCCGTTGACATATTTAGAAATCAGGATTACCTATCGATCCGCCACAGTAATGATGAAGATCGGATGAACGGCTGTCGAGTTATGATGAAAAGACTGTTCGCTACTGCAGCGCAGTAGCAGCGCTGCTTTCAGCTGCTACTGCAGTATCAAATTTTATGCTGAGGGTATAATTTCGTTGGTACAGAGTATTTTATAGTCGGGCTAGACCGACTTTCTTTCTTGTTGTAACTTAAATAAATTTAATTTATATGAACAACGGTAAGATATTGTCTACTTCTTCCATAAGCAAAGGCTCTAATTACATAACTCTGTAGCTTACTCAAGTCCGCGCCGTTGAGGACTTCAATTATTTCGTGCGTTCGTAGGACTAATTTTCCAAAAATTGAAAGCCAGTCAATATTTGTATTGTTTTATAATGCATAAATCACATCACACTGATCTATTTTTAAAAGTCTTTCACAGACCAAAAATCATGCGGTTTCTTGCATAGCATCAGATTAGATAATAATTGAAGTCCGAGTATGTTTTTGAATTCTTTTCTTTTGCTATCAAACTAACAGCAGCAAAAAAGATCTGTTTGGAAGACATAATATATTTTTGATCACATCAATATTAAGCCAATGGGCGACGCGCTCCCCCTCGCTCCCACTGCCCAATTTAAAGAAATTTTAATATGGATCCGACTAAAAATTTTAGACAATATTTTTGGATAGAAATTATAATACATTGACTGGTGTGATCAAAATAAGAGGCTTTAAATGCCCTCGGCCAAAGACACAGCACTGCACTATTTTGCATGTATTTATTTGCTCCAAGTAAAACTCAGTCGCAGCTTCCTTTATTTGTAAAATTGGGAATTGTAGATAAAGTTGCTAATCATTTTTTGTTGGGTCTTAAGTCCACTGATAATTTTGTCAACGGGCAAAAATAAGATTCCCAGCTGCCAACATCAAAGCTACTAAGAAGGCTAAAACCAAGCGTTTGAGTGAATCGGAATACCGTGTTGTCATTATAAGCGATGGGACTAGGCTCCGATCATTTTGTTTGCTCTAGATTTGTGTAATCCATTATAAAAAAAAAACCCTGGATGAGACCCTTTGATTCCGAAAGAAGGGCCTAAACGATACCCTGGACTGGGTCATTGTGAACGTAATATCAAAAATCGCTTTATTCGAACAATTGGTTAAGGTACCTCCAGACAAGGTCAAACCTAAAGTCTTGAAAATCTTTTAAGCCGCAGCTAAATTTAAGATGTCAAAATGGTCAAATTGAATTTAAATTGAACTGAAATTTTGAAAAAATTAAAATTTTTATGAAGTCCATATATCATAAACCGTTTGGAATTTTGTTTTTTTATCTTTGGCAAAGTTAAAGATATAAACTAGAGGAAAAAAAGCCATGAACAGACTGATCCAAATTAAATTTTTTCATGTTTTTTGCCAGAAATTATCCCAAACAACAATATAAAAAAATTTCATTCACTAGGGATGTATTTAACAGCTTAGTCGAGATGGCACCATTAAACTCTTTAGGCCAGCGTTTAATAACACCAAGCAAACCCATGGCTTTATTCACAGAGAGCTCAATGTTAGTGCCAAAAGATAATTTATGATCAAGGGTAATTCCTAGATCATGAAAAGATTCGACCTGTTTAAGCTGATAAGAATTCAATAAGTACTTATTCAAAAGGTGGGTTGTACGATAAAACGTCGTAGACTTACACTTGTCCCTGTTTAAATGCAACAAGTTGTTAGAGCACCACAAATATATGGAATTCAAGTCAACCTGAAGCAAAGCAGAATCATTGGGCGATTTGTGGCTCATTAATATCTTTAAGTCGTCTGCGTACATAAGTGCACTTGAATGCTTAATTACATTAGGCAGGCCGTTAAAAAATAGCGCAAAAAGAAGTGGTCCCACATGACTGCCCTGTGGAACTCCGGAGGTCACAGATACTGGATAAGAGGTACAATTAGTAAATACAACTTTCTGAGTTCTAGACTGTAGATAAGATGAGATACAATTAAGAAGGCCCAACGGAAATCCCCACAAACGCAGTTTCAAAACCAAAAGACAATGAGAAACACTGTTCAAAACCTTACTATAATCCGTAAAAATAGCATCTGTTTGCTTGCCTTGAGTAAAGCCTCGAATTAATCTATAAGTAAATTCCAGTAAGTTTGTAGTAATGGATCTATTTTTTAAAAACCCGTTCTGGTTCGGTGAGATAAAAGGGAAACATGAGTGTTGAAGCTGACTGGTTGTAATTTGTTCGAAGAGTTCAGGTATAGCAGAGAGTTTCGCAATACCCCTGTAGTTGGACCGTGTTAGACCGTGATCCCTTTTTGTGTTAGAGAATAACACTGCTCGACAAAATGAAGGTCGATCTTCCCCCAATTCACCAAACCAACTTTTTCTAAAGTATTTTGGCCCGCAGAGCACGAAAATCGACATGAAAAAAAATCTGTCGAATCGTTATCGAGATATTATCGATAAACTGTTTTTTCGATTCTTTCAAAAGTTGCCTCCACTTAAAATCTCATAACTTTTTTGTTTCTACACCTATTGAAAAGTTTTAAAGCAATTAAGAAGAAACCTGACGGAAAGTTTCGTTTTCAGACAAAAATGTGATAGAATGACGGCTTTCAGAGCTATAGGCCCAAATGTAGAAAAAAAACACATAATTTTTTTAAAATTTAAAAAATTATCGAAATTAAAGTGCTTAAAAATGCAAACTGAAAAACAAAATTAATGTGTTTTTTTTTTAAATTCGAAAATAAAGTATTTTATTAACTTTAATAAAAGCCTTCATACACAAAAATCGGACATGAAATGGTTTTTTTTTTAAAATTGTTTGGTGAAAATGGGCAGACTCACAAGTTTCATTACTAACTCAGCATTTTCACAAACCAAGTAGAATTCATTTAGATCTTTAATTTAAACTTTTCAATAGGTGTAGAAACAAAAAAGTTATGAGATTTTAAGTGGAGGCAACTTTTGAAAGAATCGAAAAAACAGTTTATCGATAATATCTCGATAACGATTCGACAGATTTTTTTTTCATGTCGATTTTCGTGCTCAGCGGGCCAAAATACTTTAGAAAAAGTTGGTTTGGTGAATTGGGAAAAAATGCTGTCGAGCAGTATAATAATAGATTCTTTCCAAGAATTAAGAAATTTAGACTGCTCGAGTGATTTGGAGAATAAGAAATGAATACGATAGGCAAGCGAGGTTGCGCATTGCTTTAAGATGCACGAACGTACATTATCAGGACCAGGAAAAAGTTTAAATTTTAATGAGAGTAAACCATTTAGGACAGAAGAAACTGAAATCGAGGGACAGCGAATAAAATCATTTAACGAAATAGGGTAAGGACACCCATTGCAGTCATCTCACGACGAATATGTTGATTGAAAGAATTGCAATATCAATGTCAGACGAGGCAATTTCATGTTTGTAGTAGAGAGAAGAAGCTAAAGCGTTCGACCGTCGTTTGGTATTAAGGAATTGATAAAAACTTTAAGGACCGTTACAGAAGTTTCTTTGAATTTGGGCAAGGTAGCTTTTATAGTAAATACGATTTTTGGCTTTGAATTTTGCCTTAGCAGTCGAGTATTCTGCGAAGTCCGTTGCTTTTCCTGATCTTTTGTAAGCTTTAAAAAGGCGAGACTTCACATTCTTGAAATGTCTAAGGCTAGCACAACTCCATGGTACATTTTTCTGAACACTATTTACAACCGCCTGGAGTATAGAAATATCAACTCGTAAAGCTTAGAGTAGAACACATTGGTAGCAGTTTCAACGCATTGAACTTGATTAAGAAACAAGAAAGAAAGTCGGTCAAGCCCGACTATAACATACTCTGTACCAAGAAAATCTGTCTTTTGATCATAACTCGAAAACCGTTCATCCGATCTTCTTTATTCCTTTGGCGGATCGATAAGTTATCCTAATAACTAAATATGTTCAGAAGGAACAAGCCATCTATCTTTAAAACTGTGGGAGATATGACGTTTTTTCTAAATTGCGGGGGCGGCAGGGGGCGTGGCCAAAATTGAAAATAAACTTGATCTGCCTGCAGACATAAGAAGCATATGTTTGATTGTCATTGCGAATGCCAATCAAGAAGGAAATAAAACGCGTTTGTATTCAATTGGCCCGTCTCTAAAAATGATTGAAATTCGTATCAGCAAACCATTTTCGGCTCTAAGTTGTACTTTCAAATTGACAGCTTCGATAATGTTTCATCAATATTTGAAAGATCGCGGTGGGTTCTATTATGCATCCAGATTTTCCATCCATATTAAACAGTTGGTTAGGGAATTCCTCTTGGAATGGTTTTTGTAGCATTTGGACGCGCATTTCTATTTTTATCTATACTTTTTCAACATTACGCCACGGTAAAAAAAAAGGTGATGAATAGTTTGTGGTTGTTTTATATATTTTTAAGTGGCCTGGTCTGGTATTTGTGTGCCATAGTGCATTCATCCTATACACCTTTACACTTTCTGTGATAGTTACAAACTTCGGGTGGTACAGAGTATGTTACTCTGTTACCTTCTTACTTGCTTTATTTTATGGATTTAAGGAATTAATCAAAAATACCGAAGGATTTTCTAACAATGATAAAAGCCTTGAAGTAAGTGAGGTAAAAAATATTGAATATAAATCACTATTTCAATAATAATAATTATTTCCATAATATACCAAAAGCTGACAAAGCAAATACTCAAACCATCCCAACCGAATGCGCGAACCAATTCCAAAAATCGTTTTCAGGTTGAAACGCAAAATTAATCTCAAACTAAACCCTTGATATATTCATAAAAGTAGTAAAATATTCCACCGAGTCTTCCAAAAAAAAAAACTTAATCAATTATTTTGCGAGAAAAGCAACCACGTTTATGTAGTTAGACCATTATACATACATGTCAAGCCTCTATCTCTTACCATCTCTGAGATCTGTGCGTTCATACGGACAGACAGACGGACAGACGGACAGACGGACAGACAGACAGACGGACAGACGGACAGACGGACATGGCTATATCGACTCGGCTGTTGATGCTGATCAAGAATATATATACTTTATGGGGTCGGAGATGCTTCCTTCTGGATGTTACATACTTTTGCACAAACTTATAATACTCTATGTACCTACGGTACAGAGTATAATGACCAGTCAGTATTTAGCAACAAATTATTCAAGAGTATGTAGTCTGTTTACTTAAAGCATCGCCTGAGCACAGCTTTATTTGGCTCCACCACCTCAGCCATGCTAGGAAGATCCAAATTAATTCTAAGGTAGGATGAAAATTGTCTTCAGGACAATAAATCGGAAATGTTCGAGAAACAGAAGCACAAGGGCTATCATTAAGTATAAGATCCAGATACAGTAGTATATTTTTTAATAAATTTGCTTGAAATATAGATAAACCTGCTTCTTTGTTGTGCGTGCTTGCTGTCCAAAAAGCAATGCTGGCAAGAGGGTAGAAAAAATTCGGAATCAAGAGAAAAGACCCAAGATACAAAAGATTAAAGTCACCCAAAGTGAAAGTCCGTCCGTTCAACTCGACATCCAAATGGAACTGATTTATTGCCGCCAAGCAAGGCCGATTATGCTTCTAGCATAAGTGGGGAATAGGCCGTGAGAGAGGATCACACAGAGAGTGACTTAACATAATTATTCTAACATAAGTTGGTTGCCGTGGTTCAATACAATGTGTTTTTAACTTCATGTGCACATATTTACAATTTCATATATCTTAACCTTATTGACCAAACATGCGCACCATCTTCTTCCATCTTTGCCGGTTATGGCCTCGACGATCCTGCCAAGCATCCAGCGCTGTGGTGGCATGTTGTCCTCGTGAACGACCACCAGCATTCCGATTTCCAAATTGGCTTGGGGTGTTAGCCATTTGGTCCGCATTTGAAGAGTGTGGACGTAATCCTTCAACCACGCTTGCCAGAACCGCTGTCTGAGCGTGGACAGCAGCTGCCACCTGCGCATATATGTAATTGCGCTGCCTGGCTTGTCAGATGACCTCTGATCTCGCTTTCCACGAGCGAGGCGTTTGCGATTTGACGCACCAGTATATGCAAGGCCGACTTTACGGCCGCCTCCCATAGACCTCCGGCATGAGGTGCTCCAGGAGGTATGAAGCTCCACTCCATCCCTTGTTCCGCTGCGAACAACTGCAGGCTGGCTTGCTGCTTATTGAACTTCGCCTGAAGTTCTTTGAGCAAGTTGTTGGACCCACGAAGTTGGTCGCGTTGTCTGATAAATCTGCCACAAGTTCTAAATGAACTGCTTTTGAATCAAAATACACAAACACAGCAATGTACATTTTAATGGGTGGACGACCTCGAATTCGCAACGATACATTAATGGGTCCACAAACCATAAATGGTCGCATGGCCGACACTCGGGCTGCTGGAAGATTTACCATTACTTGTTCCATAAGCTTGGGTCGGTATCCAAAACAGTGCACGCATCTTCGAACCACTTGTGTGCATTTTCGTCTCGCGTTTACTAACCAAATTCGCTGTCTAAGAAATGCTATCATGGTTTTGACACCTGCGTGACAATTTCTAACATGTAAGTCCTGTAAGTACATGCATACAAAATGAGAACTCTTAGGCATCCAAATGGGAAACTTAGCGTCGTATTTCAATGGTGCATTTGAAAGTCGGCCTCCTACACGAATCAGTGAGACGTTTCTGCCACATTCCGAGAACTATTGAATGAAAGGCGTAAGTGACTGACTGTCCCTTTTTAAGTGTTGCAAATTCGTCTCGAAATCAGTACGCTGAACTATTTCCAAGAGTTTAAGAAATGCGAAATCAAGCTCTCGTGGACTAAGTTCAGCACTACATTTTCGAAGTTTCGAATAATTAAAAAATATGTAAACATACGCGAAAATTCGAACAACATTGCGGTATGATGAAAATCGAGAGATTAAGGTAGATTTCCAATCTGGACTGGCAGCTAAGCAAACTTAAGCAGATTTTGTAGTCTCACTGTTGATCATGTCTGCTGACAGCTCAAAATGTGGGTTTTTAGGCCATTTCATATTGTCTTCTTTCAAAAATGATGGTTCCTCAAGCCAAATTGATTCAACAAGCTCTTGAATGTCGCATCCTTGCGACGCTATATCTGCTGGGTTTATCAATGAAGGTACATGTCGCCAAGTTACTTCTTGGGACATCTCTTGGATCCCTGCGACCCTGTTCGCTTCGAATGTTCTGAGCACTGAAGGTGAAGTGTTTATCCAATGTAGTGTGATTTCAGAATCTGTCCAGAAGTGCACACTCTCGATTCGACATTTCTGAAGTACTTGCTTAACATGGGACCACAATTGAGCCAACAAGTGTGCTGCGCATAATTCGAGCCTTGGAATCGACTTCGTCTTAAGAGGAGCAACCTTTGCCTTTCAAGTAAGCAAATGGCAGTATATATTGTTTTCGTGCTCGGCTCGAGTGTAAAGTCAGCAGCCATATGCTTGACTGGACGCATCAGCAAACCCATGCACTTGTGTGTTTAAGCACCCGCTGGCATGTGCATATCTTGGAATTGAGATCATATCAAGCTCCAACAAATTTTGCTTGAATTTCATCCACCTTGAATGCAAATGCATTGGAATAGTTTGATCCCATGCCAGCTGTATGCGCCAAAGTTCCTGCAATAGGATTTTGGCCTTTATGCCAATGGGACTTAAAAGTCAAAGTGGGTCAAACATACGTGCGGTTACTGACAATATATTGCGTTTCGTGGGGCTAAGCTCAGTGAAACAATTGTCCACCTGATATCGGAACATATCTGTAGCTGGAGTCCACCGCATTCCCAATATCTTTGTCGAATCGGTATCATAAAAGTTAAGAACCTTTTCAGATTCACCTTCTTCAGCCAAATTTGGGTGGTTTGAAAACCAAGCCTGCTAAGCTAAGAATTTCAGACACTTGATCGATAATAAGCTTTAGTGTGGCAGTATCGTCAGCTCCAGTAAGCATGTCATCGACATAAAAGTCGTTGCAGACTACTTCAGCACCAATCGCATGCGTTTTCTTGTGGCGAACACCAACTTCAGCAGGCATCGTATGGCTAGAAAGGGCGCTGAAGCTGTGACATATGTGACCGTATCCAGTCTAAAGAGCTGTAGCTCATCTGATGGTTTTTCTCGCCAAACAATAAGTTGAAACCATCCGTCACTTTCAGACATGCTGACTTGGCGATACATCTTAGCTATATCTGCCGTGAGGGCAAAACGGTTTAAGCGAAAATGAATAAGCTATAAGAATAGTTCCCTCTGAATAGTCGGTCCCACCATGAGAATATCGTTCAGAGATTGTGCCGAGGGCGTTTTGCAGGAAACGTCAAACACGGCTCGAAGCTTGGTGGAACTGCTATCAGGTCTCAACACGCACTAAAATAATGTGGTCCTGGTGGAATTTTAGTGTCAATGGCAGACATGTGGCGCGAGCTCTATATATTCCTTCATGAATTTGATGTACATCTCAGTCAGATTTTTATCTTTTGAGACCTTGCGTTCTAGACCAAGAAACCGACGCCTAGCTGCGTTAAAGGATGAGCCTAATAACTGAGGGTCAGTCTTAAACGGTAAGCTGACTTTGAATCTACCTGACGATAATATGCGTACCCGATTGGCAAAATCTTTCTCACAAGCGAGTTGCTTCAGGAACTTTTTCTAACTCCCAGAACCGCTCTACGAGGGCCTCCAGCTTATTGTCTTCAGTTGAGTATATAACCGCACAGCATGATGGGTTCCGGATGCGAAGCCGTTTGCATTTTCCAGATACTATCCAACCTATCTGAGGTGCCCCTTCAGCAAGTCTGAATTGACCAGTACATAAAAGGTCGAAGAATGAGTCAGCTCCTAGAAGCAAATCAATGCGCTGAGGCTTATGAAATTCTGGGTCGGCTAGTTCCAAATTTTCAGGAATTTTCCACTGCAAAATCTGGTTGCCTTTTCGAAATTGAACTGAGTACCCAGAACTTCGCGCTAAACTGATGAGCATTTAGGGAGGAGATAGAGGCCGAAACTTCACTTTTAGCGACCAAACTTGATTGGCCTACAGAGGTAACCATTAGGCATTTTTTGGACTTTGAAAGCCTAAGGGTTTGAGCCAGTTCCTCAGTCATGAAATTGACCTGCGAGCCGGAATCAAGTAAAGCTCTTGCAAGGCGGACTTGTTTAAACCGATCACGAATTTGTACGATAGCTGTTGCGATGTGATGTACCTGTGCATGTGATGAGGCTTGATCTTGACTTCTCGACTCACAATTCTGATCCTGACTTGGACTGGCGCTTTGGGAAGTTGCATATCTATGTAGCAAAGTGTTGTGCAAGCGAGAGCATACTCTGCACTTGGATGCTGTACATTTGGACACTTTGTGTCCCGTCTGTAGGCAGTTTATGCATAACTGATTGGACTTTACGAAATTCAATCGTTTCAAAACAGGCAATGCACCTGTTGTCTCGCGATGCGTGGCCAGAGACTTTTCGCCAGAAAATTAGCACCGACTTCGAGCGTCTCCACAATCCGCTGCCCAACACCAAGACTTGATCGTGGTTTAATCCAAAGTGCTGATTATGCGCTGAAATCTTTATTTTCATGTCTTAGTTCTCTATATTACATAATTTTCTGTTTTATTTCTTACATTTGTGCTTTCCTCGCCTCTGTCTTTTATGCACATCCACACCGCTTGACACAATTTTCTATACTCAGCTCAGGCTAAAGCAACGGTTTGGCCGCTGTGTATGCATGCAAGCAAAGCTACAAACTACACGAAATGCATAACGGTTGATCTTCGAAACAAACAGGGGCGCAGTTACGCAGGTCGAGAGCTCTGACATTTGGGCGCGGGGCTACTTTTAAGGTTAGCGCCGCAACATTCCCCCCTCGGTAATTCAACCGCGCTCCTGCGATGTGGGTTACCTTCTATAAAATCCAATTTGGCCAGCTTCACTGCTGGGCGTGTAACAAGCCCCTCAGCTGTGCGCACAACAGCGCTGCGCACATGGCCATCCTTTCCTCGGTGAACCTCAATCACTCTGCCTTTAGGCCAGGAGTTGCGCTTAGCGTTCTCGTCGACGATGATCACCAAGTCCTCTACGTCTATCGGTTTTGGCGGCGGCTGAAACCATTTAGTCCGCCTTGTGAGCGTGGGAAGATACTCTCGTAACCATCTCTTCCAAAAACGGTCAGCTAGTTGGCTGGCGACTCGATACTGTTTGGCCAGTCGAGCTCCAGATTGATCCAATGAGCCGCTTTCTCGCAGTCCACTTGATCTGCCCGTCAGGAAATGGTTCGGAGTCAGCGCCTCTTCCTCACCGTCTACCAATGGCACATAAGTCAGCGGACGGGAATTCAAGATTTGTTCGACGTCAGCAAATGCGGCACGTAGCACTTCCTCTCGCAGGCCTTCAGCTGGCAGGATTTCTGAGAGTATAGACTTAGTTGAGCGCACTAAGCGCTCCCATGCGCCTCCCATATGAGGCGCGCCAGGTGGGTTAAAACTAAAACCCAGAGTTGGGTATTGCTGTTCCACGGCAGCTGATGATAGTCGCTCAATGTGTTCCTGCAACACTCGATTGGCGCCTCTGAAGTTAGTGCCGTTGTCTGAGACCATTTGGCGTGGCACCCCTCTTCTTGCTACAAACGCCTTCATGACGCATAGAAAGGAGTCCGTAGAGAGCGAGACAGCAATTTCCAAATGAACGGCTCGTGTTGTGAGACATGTGAATAGCACACCCCACCTTTTCTCATGTCGCCGGCCCACTACTATGTCCATGGGGCCGAAGTAGTCCACTCCGGTGAATGTAAATGGCGGCGTGTATGGTGACAGCCGCTCCATAGGTAAATCGCCCATCTCTGGTGGCTCGGGTCGGGCGAGCCGTATGCGGCATTTTGGACAATTTTTCGCTACTTCTCTCACTAAGGCGCGTAGACCTTGAATCCAATAGCGCTGCCGCATCTCATTGACGACGATCTCGTTGTGCAAATGCTGATATCTACGGTGATACGACTCAGTTATCAGGTATGCCACTCGGTGATTCCTGGGCAGTATTATGGGTCGCTTCGTATCCAAATCTATGCCGTCGATGGCATCTATACGGCCTTTGATACGGAGCACACCCAGGTCGTCTAGGTACGGGGAGCACTTGTACAGCAGGCTTTTGTGATTTCTTATTCTGCGACCGTCTCTCAAACAGCTGATCTCATCGTGCCACTCCTCTTCCTGGCAAACGCGAATAAAAACGGCGTCTGCTCCAGCGACACGTTCCAGGTTCACAAGGCCGCGCAGCGGTCCCTTAAACGGCTTCTTGACTACTCGTCGCAAGAAGTCTAATACTCGCAGCTGACAGGCTTGCAGACTCTCCAACTTGCTTAATCGTTCGGGGTCGGGCGATATGCCGGATAAAGGTGACACATGCACAGGCGTCTCTTCATGATGGAGGACCTCAGCGTCATCGTCCTTAGTGGATTTGTCCATGTTTGGCCATTCTGTCTCATCCTGATACAGAAAATCAGGACCAGAAAACCACCTCAGATGCCCTGCTATATCTGGTATTTTCACCCATTTGGTGCCGTCATCCGCCACGTTGTGCGCGGTTGGCACCCATCTCCAGTCCTTAACATCGGAGCTTTCCAGAATTTCCCCAATGCGTAGGGCCACGAATTGGTGGAATTTTCGCGTATCGGATCGGATCCAATAGAGTACATTCCTCGAATCGGTCCAAAAGGTGCGCTGGGCAATGCACACTGAAAGCTCCGCTTCAACGCACCTGGTCAGCCGTAGACCCAAGACTGCGGCCATAAGCTCCATTCGAGGTATGGATATTGGCTTGAGAGGCGCTACTCTAGTTTTTGAGGCCACCAGCGAGCAGCGCACCTCTCCATCCAGCTCGGCACGCAGTAAGACAACAGCTGCGTATGCTTCCATGCTAGCGTCCACAAATGTATGTAACTGCAACCCTTGCGCAGCACATACCAACGGCAAACATCTTGGGATTCTAACCTCCCTCAGCTTTGGCAACAACTCCAACCAAGTCCTCCAATCTGACTCATCGTCCTCATTAATGGGCTCATCCCACGCTACTCCAGAGCGCCAAATATTTTGTAGGATTATTTTGGCACGAACGATAAAAAATCCAAGGAATCCGAGTGGGTCGAAAATCGACATCACCACACTGAGTACTTTTCTCTTTGTGGGCCAAGTTGCAGAGGCCTTCTCAATTAACTCGGGTTTTACACAAAAGGTAAGCACGTCTTTTCCGGGCAACCACCACATGCCTAGTACTTTCTCTTGGGCCTCGTCTGATAATGCAATGCGCCTGGCAGGGGCGTCCGGCTCGTCTTCAAGGGCGCGCAATACGCGCAGTGAGTTTGATGTCCAGCTTCGCATATCAAACCCACCCTCGGCGTGGATCCTCCTCACTGTGGTTGCCAGCGCGATCATCTCGTCTTCGGAGTCGACAGATTGCAACCAATCATCGACGAATGTGTTCCGGCAGATGGCTACCACGGCCTGTGGGTGCTCCTCGCTAAATCGCTCGGTATTGCGATTTTTTATATAGTTTGCCAGTGCGGGGGAGCAGGACGCTCCGAAAGTCATAACCATCATGACGTACGTCTCCGGGGCTCGTGATGGGTCACCGTCGCGCCATAAAAATCTTTGCGCTGCCTGATCCTCCGAGCGTATCGTGACTTGGTGGAACATTTCACGTATATCCCCAGATATAGCGATCGGACGTTCTCTAAAGCGGATGAGCACGCCCATTAGTGAGGCCAGTACGTCCGGGCCCTTAAGCAGAACATCGTTTAGTGACACGCCGTCCGACTTGGCTGCCGCGTCCCAAACCAATCTTGTCTTCTTCTTATTCGGGTTGGTAACTGTGAAAATAGGAAGAAACCATAAATTTGTACCTGATGAGCTCTCACTTTCTTCCAGCTTGCGGATATAGCCTCTCTCGATATAGCTCCGAATTGTGCTAGTCATAAACATCTTAAGATCTGCATCCTTTGTCGTCTTTGCTTCCAAGCACTTGAGGCGCTTTAATGCCATTGGATACGAGTTCGACAACTGAACTTTGTCGAACCTCCAGAGCAAGCCAGTTTGCCAACGCTTTTCAGTTGGGCTATAGCTTGTCGTCGCTTCCATGATCTGCGTCGCACGTTCATCCTCCTTCGACTGTAGAGGCTTGGTTGGAACGCTGACGCCAACGGACTCCAGTGTAAAGTACTCCTTCATGGATTCATCCAATTGTCGCAAGCTGCTTGGGTCATTGCATTCGCACATATGCAACAAACGAGTGGATACTTTATCATTGGCGCAGTGGCGGCCATACGCGGACCATCCTAGTCTGCAACGCACAGCGATGACGTCATCTCCGTCAGCTTCCCGCAGCTCTAACGGCACGCTCATTTTAATGTTATCCAGCCCGATGATGATTCGTGCTCTGGCACCTTCGTAGGGTATAATGGGTATGGACTTCAGATGACTTCGTGAGCGCAGCAGGTCTTGGCTCACGGATTGAGTGGGCAGTTCCAGCTTCTCGACTGTGCGCACGCCTTTAAGCTCGTACCTTGCTGCGTCTGGGCTTCTCGCCGATATTCCAACACTCACCGACTTGGAGGCCCGCTCGGTCTGAGTGACATCGCCAGTCCATCTCAAACAAAGTTCCTTGACAGGGCCATCAAGTTCCAACTCATCGGCCAACGCTCGCTCTATTAGGGTGCACGCGTCGCCTTCGTCGATTAAGGCATACGTATTTCTAATGCACCTCCTTCCGTAGAGCTTCACGGGAACGTATCGGAACAATGCCTTAGTTGCTTCTCTACCGTGGAACAAAACAGAGGGCTGCACCATGTTAGCATTCTCCAGTACTGTGTGCTGGCTCGAGTGTTCACTGTTGCTAATTGGAGTTTCCGCGTGCAGCAAAGCGTGGTGCACCATTTTGCAGTCGTCGACGCCACAGCTCCTCTTTGCTTCGCAGTTTCGGATGATGTGCTGACCAAAACAGCAGAAGCAAAGTCTCACTTTTTTCACCAAATCCCACCTCTGGTCACAGCTCATCTCCAGAAAGTCGCTGCAGGCAGCCAGCTGGTGGTTTCCGTTACACTTGGGGCACGAGCTCTTCTCAAACCCCTGTGATCCATTCTTTTGGTGACCTGATTCGCGGCTTTGCATCTCGTTGTGCACAAAAAGTCGTTCCTTAGTTGTCTTCTTAGCTCCTTCCTCTATTTGGGGGGCAAAGGGTGTGACTATGGAGGCACACATCGCGACGCCGAACAGCCAATTATCAAACATGCATAAATTGGCAGCGCCTCCGCCTGCGGTTAGGCGGTATCTTCCCCAGTCCAGTTTAAGGTCACTAGGCATCTTCTCTACAAGATCACATAACAGAGCTGGGTCATGCAAGTACTCGTTGAGCCCAATCGCGGCCATCGTTGCGCAGTAGTTCTGCACGGCCAGAGCAAAATGAATTACAGAATCCAAATCATTGGGCCGTATGCGAGGTTCTTCCCGCAACTTCCGTTGCAGGCTGGAGTACACAAGTTCCGAGCGTCCATACAGCATTCTCAGTGTGCCAATGGCATACGGCACTGTGGCCGGGCACAACAGCTTGCCTCGCACAGCGTCCATCGCTGGTCCTTTGAGGCACCTCTGAAGTCGGATAAGGTTCTCCTCGTTACTGAATCCGCATCTCTCAGTGGACTGCTCATAATTGCTTATATAAAGCAGCCATTCTTCAGGCCTTCCAGAGAAATAAGGCAGATCTCTGCTTAACACGTGGCGCGCTGCTATCTGAGCTGAAGATAATGTGGGGCTTCCATGCTCCTTGTCGGGAGGCTGTGCCTGAGAGGTGGACGGAGCCATGAGAGTGGGCAGCACTCCATTTGCGCTTGAATAGACACTGCTGTGTGCTGCCGGTATGCGGTTAAATCCAGCTGTATTTGCTAAAAACGGCGGGCTTACACTCTGCGATGCCATTGAAGCTGTCTGTTGAGTGATCCATGGCGATGGGTCGGGCACTGGCACTTTTCCAATTATACTATCTATCCCTGTGCGATTGAAAAATGTTCCATCGCACAGCTTTTGGTTAGTCGTTACACTATCGCCTGCAGACTTATCAGTCTTGGCCTCAGGCGTCGAGCTGTTCTGCACAGTAGGTTGTCTTGAATCCAGTTGGGACACCATTGATCTAACTGATTGTCCTACGCCGGACTCCAGATCGTTAACTTCTTCTTCTGGATTCAGCATTTTCTCCCAAGCACGATGCAGAATTACGTAACAGTTGAGGTTAGGTTCCCTCGCGACCAGTCGGCCTCGAGCGGCTTACGTAACTTTTGAGGTTATGATCCACCCCTCACCCTCCTCAGCAAGCAGGCTCGTTGTTCACGTGCTGCAGGTGTGCGGCTGGGACATAAATATTTTTCCAGTTAGAACTAAGTCAGGATGTTGACATTCCTGGATGGATAGAAATATTTCAGGATGTTGTCTCGCGATGCGTAGCCAGAGACTTTTCGCCAGAAAATTAGCACCGACTTCGAGCGTCTCCACAATCCGCTGCCCAACACAAAGACTTGATCGTGGTTTAATCCAAAGTGCTGATAATGCGCTGAAATCTTTATTTTCATGTCTTAGTTCTCTATATTACATAATTTTCTGTTTTATTTCTTACATTTGTGCTTTCCTCGCCTCTGTCTTTTATGCACATCCACACCGCTTGACACAATTTTCTATACTCAGCTCAGGCTAAAGCAACGGTTTGGCCGCTGTGTATGCATGCAAGCAAAGCTACAAACTACACGAAATGCATAACGGTTGATCTTCGAAACAAACAGGGGCGCAGTTACGCAGGTCGAGAGCTCTGACATTTGGGCGCGGGGCTACTTTTAAGGTTAGCGCCGCAACAGCACCAAAACCCTGGCAATTACCAATATGATGATTTGTGTTGCAAAAATGACACTTGGGCTGATTTGGGCCTCCAATCTTTAAGCAAATAAATGATGCCTTGCTACTTGCACCTCGTCTGGGTGCCGCATCAGATCTTTGAGTGCTTCTAGACTTGGAACTTTCTTCAGCAGAAAGATGTTGGTACCTACGATTTAGTACAGCAACATCAACTGCATCAGCCAAAGAGAAAACCAACAAGCGCCCACTGAGCACAGCCAATGCTCCAGCAGAGGCAACGGTAAACGAAAGCGAAAACGAAAAATAAGGTGGCGCAAGTACAGCAATGATTTATGTACTGTGTATGTAATATAAACGATCAACACTAGTGTATGTGGGTATTTGATTTGCGAAGAATGACACCAAATTTTTATTTTAATTTGTTCACTTTTATTATGTTTTGTTTGTGTTGCTTCAATAGTTCAATAGTTTTAACCAATGCAAATCGGTATGCACATATGTGTATGTATGCTTCAAAAATGATGCATCCCAGTCGGACTTTTCATCATGAAACAGGCACTTTCTCATGCTTACTTTTCACGTGATAATGCATGAGAACACCTGAGCCTTCGGCATCGTTTTGCAATGGAAATGCCGAAAAACTCAGGGGTTTCAACCGTTACCGTTTAGGTGACGTCATCAGCAGCCGTCGGGTTCTTTACTTTCTTAGTATTCCAGATGTACTTACTTTGTATATCGTAGGTGAGAAGACATGAGACGTTCGCTGACAAACCCCTGAGTTTTTCATGTTTTTCACCCCATAATTAAATAAATAACACTTCAATTTGTTTTGACATTTTATTAACAATAATTATTTAATATACAAACCAACAATATTTTGTTTGCCTACCACTTAATTATTATTGATGGTCGCCATGGTGCCATCCTTATTAGATGTTGTTGCAGCTGTGATAGTTACTGCTGTTTATAGCTGTTTTATGAAAATAAAATAAACAATACCATTTTTTTGTTTATTAGTGATAATAATAATTCATAAAAGTATTGAATTTATTTTGATACTTACCAACATTCTGGAAAGATATATTGCGCGTTTATAATTAATTAACTATTATTATTATTCACTGGCATCTCGTCTTTCTCGGGTAACAGAAAAAACCGAACTGAATGGACAATTTTTGGTTTTCGTTTTCTACCCATCGTTTGCCCATCGGTTGGGTCGCTCGGGTTTGACTTCGTGTCTTTTACACATTATTGCTTACATGCCCGACGACGGAAAAAGTAAGACCCGATGCATGATGTGCAGACTTTTAGCCTTACGAATACCTGAGAAAATAACGTGTGAGTTTTTCATTCTATATGAAGGACTAATTTCATGCAAAAAAAATGTCCGTCTGTCCGACTGTCCGTCTGTCCGTCCGTCCGTCCGTCCGTCCGTCCGTCCGTCCGTCTGTCTGTCTGTCTGTATGAACGCGTCGATCTCAGAAACTATAGATAGATAGAGCAACAAATTTTTGCATGAAGGTAGACTTATGCTGTACGCAGATCAAGTTTCCCTTTTATCCCCAAAAAACCAAGACGTCCTCTAGCCATCTTAGACCTAAAAAACCGTCAGATCCACAATTTAAGTTAGAGCCTCGTGGTTTAGTATACATCAAGCTAGGCCCAATATCTATCAATTCTGAAAAGTACAATCAGATCGGACAAAAAACACCGGAGTTATAAGCGAAACAGTTGAGCTGATAAGAGCAACCGGGAGTTCCTATTGATGAACGGATATAGAATTCTAATGAGGGAATTTATTCTATCAATGGTATACCCTACATGGTCCTTAAAGTTGACTTTTGAGTCTAACATGACTCCTAGATAGCGAAGCTTTTTATCCCAGGGAATGTCGGTGCCATCCAGCTCTATGGGACTATCTGGGCAATCTTTTTCTGGAGAAGTATATTGCTTGGGTTTTGTCAGGGTTGACCTGAATTTTCCACCTTGTGAAAAAGCATCGAATGGTGTCAAATGCCTCCTGCAAGTTTCGTGTAATATCTGCTGGCAACAGCCCTGAGGAGATTATTGCTGTATCGTCAGCAAATATGGAAGCAGTGCAGCCAATTAGGTTCGGAAAGTCAGAGGTATGGATGTTATAAAGCAGGGGAGAGAGGCAGAACCCCTGGGGGCATCCTGCTGGGATCTCTAAAGGGACAGAATGAGCACTTCCAATGTAAACAGAGAAAGAACGATTTGTTAGATAGCTTTGGATTATTTTGATTAGATCCGTAGGGAAATTAAGGGCTGACATCTTAAAGATGAGTCCGTTGTGCCATTCGGAGTCGAAAGCCGACTTTATGTCCATCAGTACCATTCCAGTTGAGATCTTCTTATTAAAATTTTGTTTGACAATCTTTTTGATTCGGACTAGCGGGTGAATTGTGCTGTGTTCCTTACGAAATACGAACTGCTCGTTACGGAGTATCTCGGCATTTTCGACTTTTGGCTTTCTAATAGCGACCGCATTGAAAAGTTTTTCCAAACTTGTGGAAAATAACCAAGTCGAAGACTTGCGTTTATAATCGCTGTCAGGAAGACGATACGGCTACGAGGTAGAGCTTTAATGCATAGATTATTAATATTATCCAGGCCAGGGGCTTTTTTGATACTAAAGCTTTTTATAATATCCGAGACCGCTCTACTATTCGTAAGGTAGCTTTTGTTGGGATTTATATCTATGGTTTTAAGAAGATCTACATATAATATTTAGTTTTGAACATTAAATTCAGTTTCAGGGAAGCTTAAATTCGTCGTACTCGAATGATTTGCCAAGAATGATTCTGCGAGTGCCTCACATTTTTGTTCTGGAGTGGAACAGAGAACTGTTCCAACAGTCAGAGTAGGATGCTTGTGGGCTTTTTATACTCTGTACCGAAGGTACATAGAGTATTATAAGTTTGTGCAAAAGTATGTAACATCCAGAAGGAAGCATCTCCGACCCCATAAAGTATATATATTCTTGATCAGCATCAGCAGCCGAGTCGATATAGCCATGTCCGTCTGTCCGTCCGTCCGTCTGTCTGTCCGTATAAACGCACAGATCTCAGAGATGGTAAGAGATAATAGAGGTTTGACATGTATGAGACATATGCTTCTTATGTCTCCAGGCAGATCAAGTTTATTTTCAATTTTGGCCACGCCCCCTCCCGCCCCCGCAATTTAAAAAAACGTCATATCTCCCACAATTTTTATTATTAGGATAACTTATCGATCCGCCAAAGGAATGAAGAAGATCGGATGAACGGTTTTCGAGTTATGATCAAAAGACAAATTTTCTTGGTACAGAGTATGTTATAGTCGGGCTTGACCGACTTTCTTTCTTGTTCAATACGATTTGCCTCAGAAACAAACGGAGCACAAAGGGTCTCTCACAGAGCGAACCAGTTCTTCTCTCGAGTCACTTGTTTCCTGTTACGTGTTTTCGGTTGAGCAAAACAAACCAGTCGGTTTGTCAACAACCACTGACAGAAACACTTTTGAGCGAGTGCTCATCAAACAACTGTCTTCAAATGAGCAGAACACAATAAGTGCCGGCGAAAAGTTTTTTTTTTGTGCGTCTGGTAGACTGTGTGCATGATGCAACTATATAAGTTGAGGCAAAGCCAGTGTGATGCGTACTGTTGCTAAAGCTGCGAGAGAGATTGGGAGAGCGAGTGGCAGAGCGAGAGTGAGTGGCGCACATGGACGCACTTTATGTATGCGGGTGTGTCTGTGTGTGTGAACAACAAAAGCGATCGCTCAATCAATTGTCAGAAGAAAAATACATTTTAGGAAACAATCCAATACTAGTGTAAATATTAATTAAAACAATTATACATTAGTAATGTAAATAAAAAATAATAATTTGTATTTATCAGCTTCGTACTAACATTGGGATATTGGCATTTCCGCGGTGCAAAATGATGTACAAAAAGATAGACAAGAAAAATGTATACACTTTTTGTTGCATCATGATCATGGACTTGGCCACAACAACACAAAGCGTACACAGCTTAGTATGTATTCATTTTTTGCTACAGCGCAAATACAAATACAAATACATAAACAAAACAAACAAAAAATCGACATCCGCGGACAACCTTACGCTTCAAGTGTACGCTCAGCACTGAACGTGGGTACTTTGCACGGGGTACTTTGCAGCGAACTCTCACTGGCGTGGCCTCACCGTATATAGTTGCATCATGGATGCAACTATATAAGTTGACACAAAGCCAGTGTGATGCGTACTTTTGCTAAAGCTGCGAGAGAGATTGGGAGAGAGAGTGGGAGAGCGAGTGGGAGAGCGAGTGGCAGAGCGAGAGTGAGTGGCGCACATGGACGCACTTTATTTATGCGGGTGTGTCTGTGTGTGTGAACAACAAAAGCGATCGCTCAATTGTCAGAAGAAAAATACATTTTAGGAAACAATCCAATACTAGTGTAAATATTAATTAAAACAATTATACATTAGTAATGTAAATAAAAAATAATAATTTGTATTTATCAGCTTCGTACTAACATTGGGATATTGGCATTTCCGCGGTGCAAAATGATGTACAAAAAGATAGACAAGAAAAATGTATACACTTTTTGTTGCATCATGATCATGGCCTTGGCCACAACAACACAAAGCGTACACAGCTTAGGATGTATTCATTTTTTGCTACAGCGCAAAAAAACCACCCCCAAATACATAAACAAAACAATCAAAAAATCGACATCCGCGGACAACCTTACGCTTCAAGATTTCGCACAGCACTGAACGTCCTCTCGTTCATCAATATGCTATCTGCATAAGCAGCAGCAGTGTTACATAATGCTCGCACTAGGTGCGGAGTAACTCAACTCGACTCAACAAGTAACTTTGAGCAGAATGCACACTGCATTATTGCTCGCACACTAGCGAAATGGCCATCGTCCATAAACTGCCTCTCTTTTACACACATCAATTTGCATAGACAGCTGAAATGTTATGACACTTGTTGCTTTGGCAGCACCAGCCGTGCTTTTCTTTGCTCGGCTTTTTTGTGCTTTTCTACCTATGTTTGCGCCCATCCATGATGCAACTATATAAGGTGAGGCCAAGCCAGTGTGAGTTCTCTGCAAAGTACCTCCAGTACCTTCAGTGCTGTGCGAAATCTTGAAGCGTAAGGTTGTCCGCGGATGTCGATTTTTTGTTTGTTTTGTTTATGTATTTGTATTTGTATTTGCGCTGTAGCAAAAAATGAATACATACTAAGCTGTGTACGCTTTGTGTTGTTGTGGCCAAGTCCATGATCATGATGCAACAAAAAGTGTATACATTTTTCTTGTCTATCTTTTTGTACATCATTTTGCACCGCGGAAATGCCAATATCCCAATGTTAGTACGAAGCTGATAAATACAAGTCATTATTTTTTATTTACATTACTAATGTATAATTGTTTTAATCAATATATACACTAGTATTGGATTGTTTCCTAAAATATATTTTTCTTCTGACAATTGATTGAGCGATCGCTTTTGTTGTTCACACACACAGACACACCCGCATACATAAAGTGCGTCCATGTGCGCCACTCACTCGCGCTCTGCCACTCGCTCTCCCACTCGCTCTCCCACTCTCTCTCCGAATCTCTCTCGCAGCTTTAGCAAAAGTACGCATCACACTGGCTTGGCCTCACCTTTTATAGTTGCATCATGGTTGCATCATGCACACAGCCTACCAGACGCACAAAAAAAAAACTTTTCGCCGGCACTTATTGTGTTCTGCTCATTTGAAGACAGTTGTTTGATGAGCACTCGCTCAAAAGTGTTTCTGTCAATGGTTGTTGGCAAACCGACTCGTTTGTTTTGCTCAACCGAAAACACGTAACAGAAAACAAGTGACTCGAGAGAAGAACTGGTTCGCTCTGTGAGAGACCCTTTGTGCTGCGTTTGTTTCTGAGGCAAATCGTATTGAACAAGAAAGAAAGTCGGTCAAGCCCGACTATAACATACTCTGTACCAAGAAAATTTGTCTTTTGATCATAACTCGAAAACCGTTCATCCGATCTTCTTCATTCCTTTGGCGGATCGATAAGTTATCGTAATAATAAAAATTGTGGGAGATATGACGTTTTTTCTTAATTGCGGGGGCGGGAGGGGGCGTGGCCAAAATTAAAAATAAACTTGATCTGCCTGCAGACATAAGAAGCATATGTCTCATACATGTCAAACCTCTATCTCTTACCATCTTTGAGATCTGTGCGTTCATACGGACATACAGACGGACGGACGGACAGACGAACATGGCTATATCGACTCGGCTGTTGATGCTGATCAAGAATATATATACTTTATGGGGTCGGAGATGCTTCCTTCTGGATGTTACATAATTTTGCACAAACTTATAATACTCTATGTACATTCGGTACAGAGTATAAAAACTTATAATACTCTATGTACCTTCGGTACAGAGTATAAAAATGTGTTAACATTTATTTGCGAGCTATGAACAAAAAATTTATAAATTGAAAAATTAATGAATATGAAAAAAGCCTATCAAATGTAGTTAAGAAGAGTGTGATGTAAACATAATATAAAAGTTAGTTATGTATATATGTAAATATACTCACAAAAGCTGCGGCAATCGATGCATACAGGCCTGCTGCAGAGATGCTACATTTGGAGAAAATTTAAATTTAAATGGGAAAAATGCCCACATACTACAAATCTACTAAGATCTGGCCTTTTATGCAAAAGAGAATGGGTGGGATCAAGAGTTTCCAATAGGCCGCAATATATAGAGATGATCAGGTGTTGTTGTTGTCTCTTCTTATTTGAAGATTTGGGTTCAAGATTTTTATTGATGCTCCGGACAGTGGTGTGTGTGTGAAATCAGCAAAAATTTTAGTAGAGACGGAATCTCTATCTCAGATAGTTCCGAGAGGATGAGTAGAAAAGGGTGGCCAAGTGTGTTGAGTCTCCTCCTACAAAGTGCTGGGCAGTGGCATATAAGATGCGGTAATGTTTCCTCTTCTTCCTCACTCTTGCAGCTTCTACAGAAGTCGTTGTAAGGGACGCCAAGAGTGCTGCGTGTCTACCGATTAGGCAGTGACCCGTTAGGGCTCCGACTAGAAGTGATGTGTTTCCTCTACTTTGGCGTACGAGGCTTGTGGTACTTTTTAGGTCGAACGTGGGCCACGTGACCCTAGTCACAGCGTAAACCGGAAGGTTTCATTTCTTGTGATTAGTTTATATGAGGCCAAGGGCATCCCTATAGTGCTCTTCTCCTGGAGGAGCTGGATAATAGTGCCCTGTCTAGCCAGCCTGTCGGCTGACTCGGTACCCTCAATGTTGCGGTGACCACCCATATAAGGTGGATACAGAGTTGCCGAGCGATCTCATTTAAGGATCTACGGCATTCCGTGAGCGTTTTAGCATTATTGGTGTAAGAGTCAAGAGCCCTAAGAGCTGCTTGACTGTCTGAGTAGATGTATATATTCCTTCCCTTTCCTTTTGGCGGCCTCCTGGATGACCACCAGTTCTGCTTGGTACACGGTGCAATGGTCAGGGAGTCGGAAAGATACTTCCAAATCTAGGTCGGCGGAGAAAACTCCCCCTCCTACTTTGTTGTCGAGTTTGGATCCATCAGTGTAGATGTTAATGGCATTAGCTCTGCTATGTGGTAAGTTCTCCCAGTCGAGTCTACTAGGTATATTGACGTCATAAAGTTTCTGGAATAACGTCGTAGCACTAAGCACTTATACATAGAGCCTTCAAACTGGGTTTTTTTGGATTCACTTCTTACGTTGGGATTGCGACCCCAGCGCCCGATCGTAGACACCCGACCGCAACCCCGAGTGAGCGGCAGCTAGCAGAGAGCACCAGAGAGCAGAGGCTATTTAGTGCCCGTTCAACCCCAGAACCAGACGCACGATGTGCGTCGAGCGCTGTCCTTTCGCTTCTGTGTGTATCTCACGCCAATGCACACATTGTTGTCGTAAAAATGGGCAGTGTTGCCAAACTTCACTCCTATTCCTTAGCACAAGACGCAAACTCAAATGGCAGTACACCAGCAGACAGGCAGGCAGAATGGCATGCACCTGCTACCGAGATTGCTTCCATTGACTTTTAGTAAAGCAAAATATTTTTTATTTATGCTTTCTTCTATTTCTATTTCTTCTTCTTTTATCAGATCTTTACAGGAATTACAATTGAACTTTTGTTGCGACTTATGTAGCACAAATCCTGCGAAATATCGCAATGCATTTTCATTAGCAATGCTCATTTCTAATGTAGGTACGTCATCAACCTTAGATACTTTAAATTCATCTAAAAGAGTTTCACAGCTTACCTTTAAGTCTTTGTAGCTCACCTGTTCTTGGTCATTTACTTCATTATCTTTTGCCAATTCCTGTTGTGCTTCATCGATTACATTAATAAGCATATAATCTTCATCTGGCTCGCAATTTCCAGTTGTTGTTTTAGAAGTTATAAATTTCATTGACAACATCTTTGAGATAGTGGAATTAAATTCAAAAAGCATGGGATTATTATTTTTCGCACCTCTACTTCTTATTAAGTAAAACAGGTGTTCTAATGCATCTTGATTTAGCCGTCACAATGCATTTGAAAAAATGTAAGTAAAATACATTTGAAATAC